>QNQO01001472.1:205000-288960 GCA_003290165.1 Berberis thunbergii
GACGATTCCCCCGACTCCCTCCGTCGGATCTCTTCACTGAGAGCTAGATCACGAACATCGTCAAATTTTAACTTATTGCTTCCCGAGGAGCTACTCACAGCCGTGACAGTAGCATTCCAGCTTTCTGGTAGAGAAGACAATAAGATCAGTGCCCGTACCTCTTCATCAAACTCAATCTCCACTGAACTCAACTGAGTTGTGAGTGTGTTGAGTTCGTTTAGATGTTGCGCAACCGATGCGCCTTCCGTCATCCGCAAGTTGAACAAACGTTTCATCAGGTGAACTTTGTTCGAAGCTGATGGCTTCTCATACATGCTTGAGAGAGCCGCCATAAGACCCACCGTGGTCTTTTCCTTTGCTATGTTAAAAGCAACGTTGCGGGATAGAGTCAGTCGGAGAACTCCAAGGGCCTGTCTATCAAGCAGGGCCCACTCCTCATCCTTCATAGTTTCTGGCTTCTGCCCTATGAGAGGTTGGTACAGATTTTTCTGGTATAGATGATCCTCTATCTGCATCTTCCAGAATCCGAAATCTGTGCCATCGAACTTTTCGAGTTTTACCTTCCCTTCGTCTGTAGCCATTGCTCCCACTCGAATCTGGCTTTCTCTGGATTATACAACCAAAGCTCTGATACCAGTTGTTGGGGATAAATTACGCCGATTTACCCTGAAAGCCAAGATTAGTGGGAAATGCAATAAATAAATAACACACAGATATTTACGTGGTTCACCCAACTTGGGTTACGTCCACGGGCTGCTGCAAAGCTTTACTCGAAGATAACAAAGTGTTTACAACACTCACAACTCACAACCCACAACCCAATTACACCCGAGAAAATTACTCTCAATTTTCTCTCTCTCACACACACAAGCTGTACTGTATTTCTGAACAGTACCGTATATGTGAATAGTTGCATACTGTACAATACCGTATAGTATACACAGTATCTGTAACAGTACCGTATGAACAGTGTCGTCGTCTTGTGAACAGTGACTTACAGAGAAGCAAACTCACTCTCACAAGAGGAGGAGATGGGATTGGGATGGTTTTTGGGATGGGATGAGGATAGAATGATCCTTGTGGGATGAGAATGAACAAAGAAGGGGAGAGGCCTTTTATAGGCTCTCCAATGGTTGGTGAGAAGGGGTTGGTGGTTGCCACCCACCTAGCCACCCATCTTTGACTCAACAATGGTGGCTGCCACCAACCATTTGCCACCAACCCTTACCTAACATTGTTTTATGGCTTCTGTGGACTCAATGTCACCAGCAGCAGCAGAGCTTCTCCACCAACAGCCAGGACCCCAACACCACCATCCACCATTTCCACACCACCATCCACCACTGCAACCCCACCTACTTCTTCCATGGCGCCACCACCAACATCTGGCGGATCACCACCACCACCTTCTAGCTCTGCCCCAGCTCATGCCCTTGCTGGCATCTCCACCATATTGTTGTCAGCTGCAGCTCTTTTGCTTTAGATGCTCTCTTGAAGTTGATTTTTGCATGAATTTTTAATTTTACATGTATTTGCACACATTATACTGGAAGAGTTTGGGAATCATTTACATTGTTTTTGACAGAATTCAGTTTTGGCATTACAATTCAAATAAAATTCTTACAATTCAGATTAAATTTTGTTTGGAATGATTTACGTTTTATGATGTTTGGTCAACTATGCTCTATGCCATGATATACATGTACTTACCATGTTCACAACTTAATAATAAAAGCCGATAAATATCATTGTTAAGTGATTCCATGGAAAGCAACTAGAGATCCTGCTCTGTTTCTTCTTTTCCACATTCTTGCTCTCCTCAACTTCCGCTTTTGCAAGTGTCAATTGAAGGTTCACACGTTCTTCAATGGCGGGCCAAAATCAGCTTCTTGATAAACAAGTCGATGAAGGTTGTGCTTTTTCGAGGAGATGTTAATTTCAGAGGTGGATTTGGTGAATCTCTCCGCGAGAAGTATCAGATCCATGACGATCTGGATCTCTTTACCTTGGGAGCTGGTCACACACCGTTGTCTCCCCCGAAAGGATTCATTTGTTTGCATAGGGGTATCCTTCAACTGGGCGTTTGTTTTCCTGTGATCGAGAAAATTTGGCACTTCATAGTGTACCTCGGCATTCCGCCCACTAATCATGGCGAAAGATGTTGGCCTTCGATTGTCGCCGAGGGTTATCCAATTGCTCACCTCTCATCGATTGAACGAGCATGTTGTCTGTGTGTTGAGGTCACCGACTTGTTTGTGCACTTTGCCTGACAATTTTAAGTCTTGGCAAAAGTATTGTTTTATGGCTTCTGTGGACTCGAAGTATTTCGAGAGCTCGACGGTCGTCTGATAAATTGAAAGTTCAAACAACTGAGTGAGTGTGATACCTTTCTTGCTCCAAATTGTGGTAATTGCATATTGAATTCTTATCCATGTTTTTGTAGAATTTTTTTTGGTAGCGCCTCTTTCTTCAGAAGATAAAGAAGCCTTGGACCAATTTGATGACCTGCCTTCCATGAGGATGAAAGATATTGTGCAATCTGACAACATTAAGCTCAATAGACTATAGGATTATTGGCATGAGGCACCTACTTTCTTCAAAATTTTGAAACCGAAGCCTGCTGGAGGATATTCTTCGAAAAAGAGGAAGCTTTCAAAGGTCAAGATCCCTAGTCCGTCAAAGAGAGTGGAGTTGCATGTTGTACTCCCTTCATCTCTGCTTTCTAAGGAGCCTTGAACTGCGGCTAAGAGTGCTTCCAAGCTATTGGCCCCTTCGGAGGAGGGGTTAACTGTTGTGGAGAAAGAGCGTCTTGTATCCATTGGGGTGAAAGTTGTTCCGTTTGAGAGGCAGGATGCTCAGACTAAAGCTCTCGTTTCCCTTCCCGATTTGGAGAATGAGTATCTGAAGATGGTCGGAGTGCATGATGTGATGCAGCTGAGCACTACACAGGTGAAGATTTTGAACAACGTATTGTTGCAGGCGGGAATGGCTGCCTCATTTTATGCTTGCTAGATTTGCTCTTTTTCTCTGAAGGGTTTAAAGTATAACCCCTTTTTGGAACAAGAGTCTTCTCTGTCTGGCAAAAATTCATCTGACCGCGTCCTTCCTGGGAACGATCCCCTCTTCGTCATTCGTACTGCCCTCGCTCCGGTTCTCACCCTCAGCTTGACGTCAAGGTCTATCCGAGGAGTCGTTCCCTACCTTCCTCCCCTTCAATTGCTACTGACTCGGTAGATGAGAGGGAGCCACTTGTTTGAGTAAGGGGAAAGTGGTGGAGGAAGCCCCAAACGCGGTGACGATGGCTAAGGGTTGTGCTGGCGCGATAACGGTCCTAAAGGATCTCCTTCTAGATGCGTAGATTAGTCTTTTTGCCCCAAATATGGTTAAGATGAGCAACCAAGCCTAACATCAGGAAGTGGACATTTCTTATGCTTCTAGGAAGCATATAAGTAGGTATGATTGGTTGACCAATCTTGCTATGAAATCAGAAGGGGATTCGATGGGTGAGCGTCTAGACAAGGGATAGAGAATTTGATGCTGGGGTTGTCGTATCTGAACCAGATTGTCGTCGTTGGGACGGAGGTAAAGGCCACTCGTGAAAGAGTGTACAACATGAAACAAGTTTTTGCACATCTACAAAAGTCGTATTCAGATTTTCTTTAAAAGATTTCAGCTGCTGAAAAAACAGCTTGAAGGCCAGGCTGATCAGACGGGTGTTGTATCATGTCGTAGCCCTGTTGAACCAGAGGTCCATCTGGAGGCCTTGCAGACAAGACTAGAGGCTCATAGGGTCTGCTCGGAGTCACTTGAGTCTGATTTGGCCAATGTGATGTCTATGAAGGACATGATGGAGGCGGGGCTGAATCACACACAACGTGACCTGAAGCCTGATAGGGAGGCCATGTCCACAGGTTCTAAACATTGAGAAGAAAAACAGTAAATCTGAATGGGATGTGTAGGGTTGACAGTTGGAGGCCGACGTTACTTTCAACACTAAGCTTGCAAGGACGGTAGAAGAGAAACTCCTCTTGACACAAAATGAGCTCAGCCCGATATAAGATAAGTTAAGTACTAAGCAATCCAGAGTTGATGCATTAGCGGTCAGGCTGGAGCTAGCAGAGTGAGAGCTTGCAGAGTAAAAAGCTCACGAGGAGAGGTTTCTCAAGGCTCAAGGCACGTTCCAATTCATCAGAGTGGTGAAAGGGAGACTAGAGTCGTTGGGGTTAAAGGAAAAGGATTGTGCTGATTGGGACCCTACTACAGACAATCGGCCTACGCGGAGTTTGAAGAAACTTTTAATCAGTAGCAAGAAGAGGATGACTCAGATCAAGGTGTTGATACTGCAGTAGGCGCAGATTGGTTCCCTGCTTCTTATCTGGTTAAACCCGGCTCTGTTGTATCCGAACCTTCTCTTGATAAGGAGTGAATTTTGTATTTCCCAAATCATTGATGAAAGAAAGTTTATTAAGTAACACTTTGTACTTTTATTTTCTAGATTTTTACTGCTGAGTTTCTCATTGTTGCCTTGCCATGGTGTTGGTCTTTAGACAAAAGACTTTGCTGACTCAGGGAACTGTCTAATCGATTTGTTAATGAGAGTTCTGACCACTCAACTAACAACTATTCTTGTAGTCTGACAATTATGGCTTAGACTCTTAAGAGGTCTATAAGTTATCTTTGTCAAACCTGGTAGATTGGAAAAACTTTGTGCAATAGAATAAAAATAATCTTGGTTGACCAGAGATCATTCGAATTCATAAGTTAATAACACTTTTGATTCCTTAAGCCATCTTAATTCATTCCTAATAGACTAGGTTGTAGACAATGATTTCTAGCAAGTCATCTTTGTCGGGATTCATCAGCTTTTATGGGCTGATTAAACTTTGATAAAGTTCGGTCATCATTATCTATAGTTGGACAATGATTTCTGACAAGTCATATTGGTCGAGCTTCATGAGCTTAGACTAGACTCCCACATTCTAAGCCATCTTTGTCCGCTCTTGGCGGACTATGCATTAGAATGGACCAGACGTTGTCTTCATCAGTCTTAATGAATTGACTAAACTATGGTCAAGTTTGGCCATCATTATTTATGGTCGAACAATGATCACTGATAAGTCATCTTGGTTAGGCTTCATGAGGTCTAACTAGACTTTCACATTCTAAGTCATCTTTGCCCTTTCTTGGCAGACTAGGCCTTAGATGAGACTACAAGTTGTCTTCATCAATCTTCCTGGGCTGAATAAACTAAGGTCAAGTTCGGCCATCATGGTCTATGGTTGGACAATGATCCCTGGCAAGTCATCTTGGTCGGGCTTCATGAGATCAGACTAGACTGCCACTTTCTAAGAAATATTTGCATGTTCTTGGCGGGCTAGGCATTATAGGGACCCAAAGTTGTCTTCATGGACTGACTAAACGTTGGTCAAGTTCGGCCATCATTGTCGATGGCCGGACAATGATCCTGGCAAGTCATCTTGGTCGGGATTCATAGCTCAGACTAGACTCCTACCTTCTAAGCCATCTTTGTCTGTTCTTGGCGGACTAGGCATTAGAAGAGACTAGAAGTTGTCTTCATCAATCTTAATGAACTGACTAAACTTTGGTCAAGTTTGACCATCATTGTCTATGGTAGGACAATTATCCCTGACAAGTCATCTTGGTCAGGCTTCATGACCTCTGACTAGACTTCCACTTTCTAAGCCATCTTTGTCTGTTCTTGGCTGACTAGGCCTTAGAGCGGACCAAAAGTTTTCTTCATAAGTCTTAATGAACTGACAAAATTTTGGTCAAGTTTGGCTATCAAAGTCTTTGGTCGGACAATCATCCCTAGCAAGTCATCTAGGTTAGGATTCATAAGCCCTGACTAGACTTCCACTTTCTAAGCCATATTTGTCTGTTCTTGGTGGACTAGGCCTTAGAGTGGACCAAAAGTTGTCTTCATCAGTCTTATTGAACATAATAAACTTTGGTCAAGTTTGGCCATCATTGTTTATGGTCAGACAATGATCACTGGCAAGTCATTTTGGTCAGGCTTCATGAACTCTGACTAGACTTCCTTTTTCTAAGCCATATTTGCCCGTTCTTGGCGGACTAGGCCTTAGAGGAGACCATAAGTTTTCATTAGTCTAAATGAACTGACTAAACTTTGGTCAAGTTTGACTATCAACGGCCTTGGGCGTATAAGTCTGACTTGGTATCCTTACTTAATTCTCCTAGTAGTATGACATCAAGGTCAAGGTCGAATCAGCAGGTTTTATACTTAACTCAGATTACAATAGATTGACCAAATTTTCAGTCCGATTTAATAAACAACAATGAGACTTTAATAAAGCAAATACCTTGAATTTATTGATAATATCTCTTTAGGTGTTCTATATTCTGTGGCCGGTTAAGGCCTTTGCTGTTTATGTTTTCTAACCAGTATGTACCTGGTCTATTGACCTTAGTCACTCTGTAGGATCCTTCCCAATTTGAATTTAATTTGCCCATGTCTGGTCCCTTAGTATTTTGTTGAGTTCATTTCTCATCGCTTGAACTTCTTATTATAGTACTGGGCCATTCTCTGTCTTTTGTGCTGGATCAGATCATGCGCTTATTTAGAACCACTTCAGTTTGTTAACGAGATCATCATGCCATATGTACAGAGTAGATTGCGTGACAACTTGGTGTACCATTGACTACTCCCCCCAGTTAATGGGATTGTGTACAATTCCATTAATTTAATGAATGTGGACAGGAGCAGTTCGTACTTGGAACCATCGCCTCTTAATTCCCTGCGTAGCATTTAATGTCGATGTCACTGTTGGGTGACCTTTTTATGTGAACCGTTGTAACTATATATAGGTTGGTTCTTGGAGTTTCAAGCATTGCCATGAACGTTGTATAACATGTTCCTAGGGATGGCAATGGGGCGGATTTAGGCAAATCCATCCCCGCCCTACTGTGGATCGCGGATCCCCGAATCCGCCCCGAATATCCGTTTATTCAATTTTTAAAAATTCATCCCGGCCCCGGATGGATTGGCAAATATTTTCCCTGCCCCAAATATCCCTTAAAAAACTGCCTTCTTCTCATTCTCAACAAGCAAGAAACCCCAACATCAAGCAAATTAGATCTTGATTTGACCATCTTCTCATTTTCAACAAGCAAAGTTTGATCAAGTGAAAAGGATCCGGAGAAGGGAAAGATTGTGGGCTTGTGGCCAAGAAGCATTCTAGGAAATCAACAATCAAGAGAGCCACTGATTAAAAAGGAGAAGAAGAAGCAACATAAGAATGCTGAAAACTATGTCGGTCCCCATGGACGATGCCAAATTGATAGATCCGTTTCCGTTCTCCTTGACCTTGACCTGCACAAGGAACAAACGTAAGCCAAAGACCATCGTTGTGACGGCCGATGACACTCCGATGCTAAAGCCAGATAAGGCGTGAGAAATGTGTAATGCTTGAAATTGAGTTCTATCGTACCTTAGTTTCCTAATCTTGTTATCTATTTATCATGCAAGAGTTTTTTTTCGGCTATGCCTTTGGTGGCGTGGTTTAAAGAAAAATACTTGTTGTTTGGGTCCAACTTTCAGATACTTGCCTTAGTGGGCTTGGAGTGATATGGGCTTGGTCAAATTGGGCGCTTATCTAAGCCCGCTTTACTCTATTACCAAAATCATCATGCCATGTATATATAGTAGATTCCAAGACGATTTGGTGTATCATCAACTATCTAATATTAAGATGATTGACACAATCTCTTATCCGTTGCTCTTTCATCTAAACTTACAATAACAAAGATAGCTGTTTGAATGAAAACCATGAAACATTATAATGTAAAATAGGCAAATAGCATCTTCTCCTAAAATCTAAAAAGCTTTGACCTCATGCAAGATTTTTCCGCCTTTTCCAAATTGATTTTGTCAATATAAGTAAATTACTGAGACATACTTCGAAAATTACTAAAACATTACTGCATATCAAGTTACCAAAATTTACCAAGACACCGCCTTATGGTTTCAGGTTTTCAGCCCAAGCATGAACTTTTTATTCGAACTAGAAAAAATAACACTTATTTCTTATTTGTTAGTTTGGATGGGAAGAATCGGGCTAGGACAACAAATTTGACAAGGAAGAGACTTTAAATATTTTAAGATTTATACTAAATGATATTATTTGAATATTTGATCTTTTTTTTTCATTATTAAAACCAATAATCAAATAGAAATAGTCTCATGCATTGACTCTCCCCAAAAACTTCTGCTCCTTCGCTGGACATTGTTTGGCTGGGCAAAAGTTGGCCATCAATGTCACCGGCAGCAGCAGAGCTTCTCCACAAACAGCCAGGACCCCAACACCACCATCCACCATTGCCACACCACCATCCACCATTGCAATCCCACCTACTTCTTCCATGGCGCCACCACCAACATCTGGCGGATCACCACCACCACCTTCTAGCTCTGCCCCAGCTCATGCCCTTGCTGGCATCTCCACCATATTGTTGTCAGCTGCAGCTCTCTTGCTTTAGATGCTCTCTTGGAGTTGATTTTTGCATGAAATTTTAATTTTTACTTGTATTTGTACACATTATACTGGAAGAGTTTGGGAATCATTTACATTGTTTTTGACAGAATTCAGTTTTGGCATTACAATTCAAATAAAATTCTTGCAATTCAGATTAAATTTTGTTTGGAATGATTTTCATTTTATGATGTTTGGTCAACTATGCTCTATCCCATGATATACATGTACTTACCATGTTCACAACTTAATAATAAAAGCCGATAAATATCATTGTTAAGTGATTCCATGGAAAGCAACTAGAGATCCTGCTATGTTTCTTTTTTCTACATTCTTGCTTTGCACAACTTCCTCTTATGCAAGTGTCAATTGAAGGTTCACACATTTTTCAATGGCGGGCCAAAATTAGCTTCTTGATAAACAAGTCAATGAAGGCTGTGCTTTTTCGAGGAGAGGTTAATTTCAGAGGTGGATTTGGTGAATCTCCGCGAGAAGTATCAGATCCCTGATGATCTGAATCTCTTTACCTTGGGAGCTGGTCACACACCCTTGTCTCCCCTGAAAGGATTCATTTGTTTGCATAGGGGTATCCTCAGTGACGGAGCCAGAATTTTTGTCGAGGGGGGGCGGAGTTATGTCATAATTAATTAAATATAAT
The DNA here is from genome assembly GCA_003290165.1 of Berberis thunbergii. Lineage (NCBI taxonomy): Eukaryota > Viridiplantae > Streptophyta > Magnoliopsida > Ranunculales > Berberidaceae > Berberis > Berberis thunbergii. Next base: position 214,169 of record QNQO01001472.1, read on the forward strand.
ATAAAAATTAGTTATTTTAACATGAATTTTTTTTTAAATCCGAAATTCTTCCTGGCTTAGAAAAACCAGCGAGGTTGCTGTCTGGGGAGGCAAAAATACACTTTTGCCCCCCTATTTAACAACCTTTTTGGAAAATGAGTTTAAAGAGGGGGGAAAAATACACTTTTGTCCCCCTCTTTAACAACCTTTTAGAAAAGGTGTTTAAAGAGGGGGGCAAAAGTGTATTTTTGCCCCCCAGGCAACAAACCAAGCAGGGGGAGCCAGGCCCTGTAGAATTACTACTATATTCATTGATTACTACTATAGCAAAAAAGGGAGTACAACAAAGACAGTCATTGAAGATGATTACTATTATATTCATTGAAGATGATTACTACTTATAGAAACACAACAGAAGAGAAGAGTTTGAATCATTGATTACTACTACATGAAGAAAATGAGGAAGAGATTGAGTTGCTTACGATTTTTTTTGTGGAGATGACCAACACAGTGATTAATGAAGGCACCTGATACCTAGAAGAAGAAGAATAAGGTGGTTTGGATCCTACTGGATCTTGTGAAGATGAGCTCAAATAACTCAATAGTTATAGATCTTTGAAGATGATGAAATATAGGGGTTTCCCTCATCTTATCCAATCGATGGAGTATGAAGAAGAAACTGTGAATTTTGGTTTCTTTGAGGAGCAGTTCTAGCTGGTCTGGGAAATCAGCCTGATTTCCCTGCCTGGGAGGCGAAAATACATTTTTGCCCCCTCTTTAAAACATCTTTTTGGAGTATGTGTTTAAAGAGGGGGGGCAAAAATGTATTTTCGCCCCCCCTCCCCCAGGCAGGGAAGACTCGCTAGAATTTCTGTTCTTTGAGAGATTTGAGAAATTTAACCTCTATCTCTAACTCTAAAAGTATAGTTTGAATTCCCAAATTCTAGACAGCCTGGGAGAGGCTGCTTGGGGGTCCAAAATACAAGTTTGCCCCCCCCCTCTTTAAATACCTTCTCCAAAAAGTTGTTTAAAGAGGGGGGGGGCAAATTTGTATTTTGGCCCCCCAGGCAGCAAATCAGGTTGTCTACCCGAGCTGTCTAGAATAACTCGTTTGAATTTGATATGTACATGATTTGAAGGACAAAGTCCTGGTTAAAGTGAAAAGTGAGAATAGAGAGGCACATAAAAAAACTAATTGGGGGACAAATAAATTATAAAAAAAAAAAAAAAAAAATTCTCAAAAGTCAGTGGGGGCAAGTGCCCCCACTCGCCCCCTCGTAGATCCGTGCCTGGGTATCCTTCAATCGGGAGTTCATTTTCCTGTGATTGAGAAAATTTGGCATTTCATAGCATACCTCGACATTCGACCCACTAATCAGGGTGAAAGATGTTGGCCTTCATCTAACTCTGCCCCAGCTCATGCCCTTGCTGGCTTCTCTACCATTTTGTTGTCAGCTGCTGCTCTCTTGCTTTGTTGCAGCTGATTTTTCACTTTACTCTTAGTCTTACATGTATTTACACTATATATAATACTGACAGAGTTTGCGATCCATTTACATTGTTTTTGAAAAATTTATGTTCTGTCATTACATTCAAATAAAATTCTAGCACTTCAGATTTTATAGATTGTTTAGAATTTGGGCTCAATATTTTTCTCAATTAAATCTTAATATTTTTCTTAATAAATGAGCAATTATCATCCCCCCTTATGTTAACCTATAAAGTACTTTTATCAAAATGATATGCAAATTCTATAATAAGAGTGCACACTTTTTCAAAGACTTTCATCATATAGAATATGTGTGGTCGAGGTTGTTATTGTTCCGTATCACTATCTAATAATAAGAAACTATCTAATAATAAGAAGTGCTAGACATCAAACAATCATTTCATCATAGACGAACACATGACACAGATCAGCTCTAGCAAAAAATGCTAGGCCCAAGCCAGATCCAACCCAGACCCAAGCCTAAAGCGACAAGAATCTTGGAGTTTGGCCTGGGACAATAAGGCCCGGATACATAACTCTGGACTATAGTAGGCTCAAGGTTCATTTGCACAACTCTTGGTCCATCAGGCATTGGATCCCAAAGAGAGCCAAGTGCCAAAGAAGAATGTCATGGATGGGTAAAATTCTAAGGGAGATCCCCCTCCATCACACCTTTAATGGTAGAGTCAATGAAGGAGTGAAATACTTATTATATAAGGTGAATAAAACGGATGAGATAGGTACACACATGCAACCCTAATTTTATCCGTCTATCTTCATCTTTGTTCAAGTGCCTAACTTTACCATCTAAGAACCTTTTGCCGCCACAACGGTGGCCTCTGATTCGTTGTTGTTCATTTTTACAAGTCAAAATCAACAATAACGGATTTGACACAATCTCTTTTTCTGTTCCTCTTTCATCTAAGAGTGATGCTAGGCGGCGAGGAAACGGGCGAGGGAGGGGGGTTTGACCCCCCATTCCCCTCGAGATTCACACGGGCGCACATTTCGAGGGGGATGGAGGGTCACACCCCCTCCCTCGCCATTTAAAATCACCGTTCATCTAAACTATCAATAAAAAAGATAATTGTTTGTATGAAAAAAACATTAAACAGTATAATGTAAAATAGCATCCTCTGTCAAAATCTAAAAAGCTTTGACCTCATGCAAAAATTTGCGCCTTTTTCAAATTGATGTTATCAATATAAGTAAATTTCTGAGACATAAATAGAAAATTACTCAAAAATTACTGCGTATCAAGTTACCAAAATTTACCCAGACACCGCCTTATGGTTTCAGAAAAATAACACTTATTTCTTATTTGTTAGTTTGGATGGGAAGAATCAGCCTTGGACAACAAATTTGACTAGGAATAAGACTATATTTTTTAAGACCTTTATAATCAATGATATTATTTGAATATTTGATCTTTTTTTTCATTATTAAAACCAAAAATCAAATAGAAATAGTCTCATGCATTGACTCTCCCCAAAAACTTTAAATCTAAACTATTACCATATCCTTAAAGTTTTCTGGAATGTGTAATGTCGACACAAATGTATTTTATTGGTGAGATGCCTAGTCAATGCTCAAGGGATGGTGGGTAGCATAAAAAATTAGGTCTCACGCGCACGTAAAGATGTCTGAAGTCTGAACAAAGCTGTGGTCACATTGAAAAGTCCATGCATGACAAGAGTTCTACGCAGCTTCCAAATTGAATAGGTCACACTCTACAAATTGAATTGGTGTGTGACTCAACAACCAATTAAACTTTTGGTATTGTTTTTACTATAAGTAGCAAAGGAAGGTCTCTCAACAATCTACATTCATTCATCAATCAACAGACAGAATTAGCACAGAGAAAAGCGAATTACAAAGAGATATGGATTCAAGTAGAATGACTGAGTGCTTATTAGTGTTTGTGATAGCTGCTTCGATACACTCTGCAACTGCGCAGAGGGGTACTAGACATGTAGTCGGAGGCAATGCAGGTTGGACAGTAGGGACCGGTGCTTCAACCTACACCACTTGGGCTGCTTCCCAAACTTTTAATGTTGGAGACACTCTAGGTAATAATTTCGCAAACATGAGCTCCTAGCATATTTATTAAAACATATTAATCGAAGCAAATTTAACATAGTATTTGTAGTCTATATGACTATACGGTTCATACTATTAATTTCTTGAACACTTTTACTAATTTTGACATTAATTTGCAGTGTTCAATTTTGACGCTGGAAGGCATGATGTTGCAACTGTGTCAAAGGCAGCTTTCCAGGCATGTAATGCAGCTACCACATTGGTTCCTACTATAACAAGTAGCCCCGCAACCATAACTCTAAGTTCAGCAGGCGAACACTACTACTTCTGCTCCTTCGCTGGACATTGTTTGGCTGGGCAAAAGTTGGCCATCAATGTCACCGGCAGCAGCAGAGCTTCTCCACCAACAGCCAGGACCCCAACACCACCATCCACCATTGCAACCCCACCTACTTTTTCCATGGCGCCACCACCAACATCTGGCGGATCACCACCACCACCTTCTAGCTCTGCCCCAGCTCATGCCCTTTCTGGCATCTCCACCATATTGTTGTCAGCTGCAGCTCTCTTGCTTTAGATGCTCTCTTGGAGTTGATTTTTGCATGAATTTTTAATTTTTACTTGTATTTGTACACATTATACTGGAAGAGTTTGGGAATCATTTACATTGTTTTTGACAGAATTCAGTTTTGGCATTACAATTCAAATAAAATTCTTGCAATTCAGATTAAATTTTGTTTGGAATGATTTTCATTTTATGATGTTTGGTCAACTATGCTCTATCCCATGATAAACATGTACTTACCATGTTCACAACTTAATAATAAAAGCCGATAAATATCATTGTTAAGTGATTCCATGGAAAGCAACTAGAGATCCTGCTTTGTTTCTTCTTTTCTACATTCTTGCTCTCCTCAACTTCCGCTTTTGCAAGTGTCAATTGAAGGTTTACACGTTCTTCAATGGCGGGTCAAAATCAGCTTCTTGATAAACAAGTCGATGAAGGCGGTGCTTTTTCGAGGAGAGGTTAATTTCCGAGGTGGATTTGGTGAATATCCGCGAGAAGTATCAGATCCCTGACGATCTGAATCTCTTTACCTTGGGAGCTGGTCACACACCATTGTCTCCTCTGAAAGGATTCATTTGTTTGCATAGGGGTATCCTGGTTTGTTTTCCTATGATCGAGAAAATTTGGCACTTCATAGCGTACATCGGCATTCAACCCACTAATCAGGGCGAAAGATGTTGGCCCTCGATTGTCTCCGAGGGTTATCCAATTGCTCACCTCTCATCGATTGAACGAGCATGTTGTCTGTGTGTTGAGGTCACCGACTTGTTTGTGCACTTTGCCTGACTATTTTAAGTCCTAGCAGAAGTATTGTTTTATGGCTTCTGCGGACTCAATTATTTCGAGCTCGACGGTCGTCTGATAAATCGAAAGTTCAAACAACTGAGTGAGTGTGATACCTTTCTTGCTCCAAATTGTGGTAATTGCATATTGAATTGTTATCCATGTTTTTGTAGAAATTTTTTTGGTAGCGCCTCTTTCTTCAAAAGATAAAGAAGCCTTGGACCAATTTGATGACCTGCCCTCCATGAGGATGAAAGATATTGTTCAGTCTGACAACATCAAGCTCAATAGACTATAGGATTATTGGCACGAGGCACCTACTTTCTTCAAAATTTTGAAACCGAAGCCTGCTGGAGGATATTCTTCGAAAAAGAGGAAGCTTTCAAAGGTCAAGATCCCTAGTCCGTCAAAGAGAGCGGAGTTGCATGTTGTACTCCCTTCATCTCTGCTTTCTAAGGAGCCTTGAGCTGCGGCTAAGACTGCTTCCAAGCTATTGGCCCCTTCGGAGGAGGGGTTAACTGTTGCGGAGAAAGAGCGTCTTGTATCCATTGGGGTGAAAGTTGTTCCGTTTGAGAGGCAGGATGCTCAGACTAAAGCTCTCGTTTCCCTTCCCGATTTGGAGAATGAGTATCTGAAGATGGTCGGAGTGCATGATGTGATGCATCCGAGCACTACGCAGGCGGAGATTTTGAACAACGTATTGCTGCAGGGGGGAATGGCTGCCTCATCTTATGCTTGCTAGATTTGTTCTTTTTCTCTGAAGGACTTCAAGTATAACCCCTTTTTGGAGCAAGAGTCATCTCTGTCTGGCAAAAATTCATCTGACCGCGTCCTTCCTGGGAACGATCCCCTCTTCGTCGTTGAGGTCAAGGTCTATCCGAGGAGTCGTTCCCTACCTTCCTCCCCTTCAACTGCTACTGACTCGGTAGATGAGAGGGAGCCAGTTGTGTGAGTAAGGGGAAAGTGGGGGAGGAAGCCCCAAACACGGTGACGATGGCTAAGGGTTGCGCTGGCGCGATAACGGTCCTAAAGGATCTCCTTCCAGATGCGTAGATTAGTCTTTTAGCCTAAATATGGTAAAGATGAGCAACCAAGCCTAACATCAGGAAGTGGACATTTCTTATGCTTCTAGGAAACATATAAGTAGGAATGATTGGTTGATCAATCTTGCTACGAAATCAGAAGGGGATACGATGGGTGAGCGTATAGACAAGGGATAGAGATATTTGATGTTGAGGTTGTCATATCTGAACCAGATTGTCATCGTTGGGACGGAGGTAAAGGCCACTCGTGAAAGAGTGTACAACATGAAGCAAGTTTTTGCACATCTACAGAAGTCGTATTCATATGTTCTTTACAAGATTTCAGTTGCTGAAAAAACAGCTTGAAGGCCAGGCTGATTAGATGGGTGTTGTATCATGTCGTAGCCCTGCTAAATCAGAAGTCCATCTGGAGGCCTTGCAGACAAGAGTGGAGGCTCATAGGGTCCGCTCGGAGTCACTTGAGTCTGATTTGGCCAATGTGATGTCTATGAAGGACATGATGGAAGCAGGGCTGAATCACACGCAACGTGACCTGAAGCTTGATAGGGAGGCCATGTCCACAGGTTCTAAACATTGAGAAGAACAACAGTAAATCTGAATGGGATGTATAGGGTTGACAGTTGGAGGCCGACGTTGCTTTCAACACCAAGCTTGCAAGGACGGTAGAAGAGAAACTCCTTTTGACACAAAATGAGCTCAGCCCGATCAAAGATAAGTTAAGTACTAAACAATCCAGAGTTGATGCATTAGTGGTCAGGCTGGAGCTGACAGAGCGAGAGCTTGCAGAGTAAAAGCTCGCGAGGAGAGGTTTCTCAAGGCTCAAGGCTCAAGACACAATCCAATTCATCAAAGTGATGAAAGGGAGGCTAGAGTCGTTGGAGTTAAAGGAAAAGGATTGTGCTGATTGGGATCCCTACTACAGACAATCGGCCTACGCGAAGTTTGAAGAAACTTTTAATCAGTAGCAAGAAGAGGATGACTCAGATCAAGGTGTTGATATTGCAGTACGCGCAGATTGGTTCCCTTCTTCTTATCCGGTTAAACCAGGCTATGTTGTATCCGAACCTTTTTTTGATAAGGAGTGAATTTTGTATTTCCCAAATCATTGATGAAAGAAAGTCTATTAAGTAACACTTTGTACTTTTATTTTCTAGATTTTACTGCTGAGTTTCTCATTGTTGCCTTGCCATGGTGTTGGTCTTTAGACAAAAGATTTTACTGACTCAGGAAACTGTCTAATCGATCTCTTAATGAGAGTTCTGACCACTCAACTAACAACTATTCTTGTAGACAGACAATTATGGCTTAGACTCTTAAGAGGTCTATAAGTTATCTTTGTCAAACCTAGTAGATTGGAAAAACTTTGTGCAACAGAGTAAAAATAATCCTGGCAGACCTGAGATAATTCGAATTCATAAGTTAATAACACTTTTGATTCCTTAAGCCATCTTAATTCGCTCCTAACGGACTAGGTTGTAGACAATGATTTCTGGCAAGTCATCTTTGTCGGGATTTATCGGCTTTTATGGGCTGATTAAACTTTGATCAAGTTCGGTCATCATTATCTATAGTTGGACAATGATTTCTGACAAGTCATATTGGTCGAGCTTCATGAGCTTAGACTAGACTCCCACATTATAAGCCATCTTTGTCCGTTCTTGGCGGACTATGGATTAGAATGGACCAGACGTTGTCTTAATCAGTCTTAATGAATTGACTAAACTATGGTCAAGTTTGGCCATCATTATTTTTGGTTGAACAATGATCACTGACAAGTCATCTTGGTCAGGCTTCATGAGGTCTAACTAGACTTTCACATTCTAAGTCATCTTTGCCCTTTCTTGGCGGACTGGTCCTTAGATGAGACTACAAGTTGTCTTCATCAATCTTCCTGGGCTGAATAAACTAAGGTCAAGTTCGGCCATCATGGTCTATGGTCGGACAATGATCCCTGGCAAGTCATCTTGGTCGGGCTTTATGAGATCAGACTAGACTGCCACTTTCTAAGAAATATTTGCCTGTTCTTAGCGGACTAGGCATTATAGGGACCCAAAGTTGTCTTCATGGACTGACTAAACTTTGGTCAAGTTCGGCCATCATTGTCGATGGCCGGACAATGATCCTGGCAAGTCATCTTGGTCGGGATTCATAGCTCAGACTAGACTCCTACCTTCTAAGCCATCTTTGTCTGTTCTTGGCGGACTAAGCATTAGAAGGGACTAGAAGTTGTCTTCATCAGTCTTAATGAACTGACTAAACTTTGGTCAAGTTTGACCATCATTGTCTATGGTAGGACAATTATCTCTGACAAGTCATCTTGGTCAGGCTTCATGACCTCTGACTAGACTTCCACTTTCTAAGTCATTTTGTCCGTTCTTGGCTGACTAGGCCTTAGAGCGGACCAAAAGTTTTCTTCGTCAGTCTTAATGAACTAACTAAATTTTGGTCAAGTTTGGCTATCAATGTCTATGGTCGGACAATCATCCCTAGCAAGTCATCTAGGTTAGGCTTCATAAGCCCTAACTAGACTTCCACTTTCTAAGCCATATTTGTCTGTTCTTGGTGGACTAGGCCTTAGAGTGGACCAAAAGTTGTCTTCATCAGTCTTATTGAACATAATAAACTTTGGTCAAGTTTGGCCATCATTGTTTATGGTCAGACAATGATCACTGGCAAGTCATTTTGGTCAGGCTTCATGAGCTCTGACTAGACTTCCTATTTCTAAGCCATATTTGCCCGTTCATGGCGGACCAGGCCTTAGAGGAGACCAGAAGTCTTCATTAGTCTAAATGAACTGACTAAACTTTGGTCAAGTTTGACTATCAACGGCCTTGGGTGTATAAGTCTGACTTGGGTATCCTTACTTAATTCTCCTAGTAGTCTGACATCAAGGTCAAGGTCGAATTAGCAGGTCTGATACTTAACTCAGATTACAATAGATTGACCAAATTTTCATTCTGATTTAATAAACAACAGTGAAACTTTAATAAAGCAAATACCTTGAATTTATTGATAATATCTCTTTAGGTGTTCTATATTCTGTGGCCGGTTAAGGCCTTCGCTGTTTATGTTTTCTAACCAGTATGTACCTGGTCTGTTGACCTTAGTCACTCTGTAGGATCCTTCATAATTTGAATTTAATTTGCCCACGTCTGGTCCCTTAGTATTTTGTTGAGTTCATTTCTCATCGCTTGAACTTCTTATTATAGTATTGGGCCATTCTTTGTCTTTTGTGCTGGATCAGATCATGTGCTTATTTAGAACCGCTTTAGTTTGTTAACGAGATCATCATGCCATATGTACAGAGTAGATTGCGAAACGACTTGGTGTACCATCGACTACTCCCCCAAGTTAATGGGATTGCGTGCAATTCCATTAATTCAATGAATGTGGACAGAAGCAGTTCGTACTTGGAACCATCGCCTCTTGATTCCCTGCGTAGCATTTAATGTCGATGTCACTGTTGGGTGATCTTTTTATGTGAACCGTTGTAACTATATATAGGTTGGTTCTTGGAGTTTCAAGCATTGCCATGAACATTGCATAACATGTTCCTAGGGATGGCAATGGGACGGATTTAGGCAAATCCATCCCCGCCCTACCGTGGATCGCGGATCCCCGAATCCGCCCCGAATATCCATTTATTCAATTTTTAAAAATTCATCCCGGCCTCAGATGGATTGGCAAATGTTTGCCCTGTCCCAAATATCCCTTAAAAACTGCCTTCTTCTCATTCTCAACTAGCAAGAAACCCCAACATCAAGCAAATTAGATCTCGATTCTCGATTTGACCATCTTCTCATTTTCAACGAGCAAAGTTTGATCAAGTGAAAAGGATCCAGAGAAGGGAAAGATTGTTGGCTTGTGGCAACATAAGAAGAAGAAGATTGTGGGCTTGTGGCAACATAAGATTGTGGGCTTCTAGGAAATCAACAATCAAGAGAGCTACTGATTAAAAAGGAGAAGAAGAAGCAACATAAGAATGTTGAAAACTATGTCGGTCCCCATGGACGATGCCAAATTGATAGATCAGTTTCCGTTCTCCTTGACCTTGACATGCACAAGGAACAAGTGTAAGCCAAAGACCATCGTTGTGACGGCCGATGACACTCCGTTGCTAAAGCCAGATAATGCGTGAGAAATGTGTAATGCTTGAAATTGAGTTCTATCGTACCTTAGTTTCCTAATCTTGTTATCTATATCATGCAAGAGTCTTTTTTCGGCTATGCCTTTGGTGGCATGGTTTAAGGAAAAATACTTGTTGTTTGGGGCCAACTTTCAGATACTTGCCTTAGTGGGTTTGGTCAAATTGGGCGCTTATCTAAGCCCGCTTTACTCTATTACCAAAATCATCATGCCATATATATAGAGTAGATTCTAAGACGATTTGATGTATCATCAACTATCTAATATTAAGATGATTGACACAATATCTTATCCGTTGCTTTTTCATCTAAACTTAAAATAACAAAGATAGCTGTTTGAATGAAAACCATGAAACATTATAATGTAAAATAGGCAAATAGCATCTTCTCTCAAAATCTAAAAAGCTTTGACCTCATGCAAGATTTTTCCGCCTTTTCCAAATTGATTTTGTCAATATAAGTAAATTACTGAGACATACGTAGAAAATTACTGAGCATGAACTTTTTATTCGAACTAGAAAAAATATTTTAAGAATCTTTATACTCAATGATATTATTTGAATATTTGATCTCATGCATCGACTCTCCCCAAAAACTTTAATCTAAACTATTACCATATCCTTAAAGTTTTCTGGAATGTGTAATGTCGACACAATTGTATTTTATTGGTGAGATGCCTAGTCAATGCTCAAGGGATGGTGGGTAGTCAATGCCTAGTCTCACGCGCATGTAAAAGATGTCTGAAGTCTGAACAAAGCTGTGGTCACATTGAAAAGTCCATGCATGACAAGAGTTCCATCCAGCTTCCAAATTGAATAGGTCACACTCTACAAATTGAATTGGTGTGTGACCCAACAACCAATTAAACTTTTGGTATTGTTTTTACTATAAGTAGCAAAGGAAGGTCTCTCAACAATCCACATTCATTCATCAATCAACAGACAGAACTAGCACAGAGAAAAGCGAATTACAAAGAGATATGGATTCAAGTAGAATGATCGAGTGCTTATTAGTGTTTGTGATAGCTGCTTCGATACACTCTGCAACCGCGCAGAGGGGTACTAGACATGTAGTCGGAGGCAATGCAGGTTGGACAGTAGGGACCGGTGCTTCAACCTACACCACTTGGGCTGCTTCCCAAACTTTTAATGTTGGAGACACTCTAGGTAATAATTTCGCAAACATGAGCTCCTACCATATTTATTAAAACATATTAATCGAAGCAAATTTAACATAGTATTTGTAGTCTATATGACTATACGGTTCATACTATTAATTTCTTGAACACTTTTACTAATTTTGACATTAATTTGCAGTGTTCAATTTTGACGCTGGAAGGCATGATGTTGCAACTGTGTCAAAGGCAGCTTTCGAGGCATGTAATGCAGCTACCACATTGGTTCCTACTATAACAAGTAGCCCCGCAACCATAACTCTGAATTCAGCAGGTGAACACTACTACTTCTGCTCCTTCGCTGGACATTGTTTGGCTGGGCAAAAGTTGGCCATCAATGTCACCAGCAGCAGCAGAGCTTCTCCACCAACAGCCAGGACCCCAACACCACCATCCACCACTGCAACCCCACCTACTTCTTCCATGGCGCCACCACCAACATCTGGCGGATCACCACCACCACCTTCTAGCTCTGCCCCAGCTCATGCCCTTGCTGGCATCTCCACCATATTATTGTCAGCTGCAGCTCTCTTGCTTTAGATGCTCTCTTGGAGTTGATTTTTGCATGAATTTTTAATTTTTACATGTATTTGCACACATCATACTGGAAGAGTTTGGGGTTCATTCTTCATTTACATTGTTTTTGACAGAATTCAGTTTTGGCATTACAATTCAAATAAAATTCTTGCAATTCAGATTAAATTTTGTTTGGAATGATTTTCGTTTTATGATGTTTGGTCAACTATGCTCTATCCCATGATATACATGTACTTACACTACAAAAAAAATTGAAATCAGCGACGGCTAAAAACCGTCGCTGATTGAGCTAAAACCGTAGCTAAAAGGAATCAGCAACGGCACTACAACCGTCGCTATCCCGTAGCTAGATTTATCGTCGCTATTTGATTCAGCGACGGCAAAATAGCCGTAGCTAATTAGCTACGGGATATAACCGTCGCTAAAGTGTACAATATCCGTCGCTAATTGATTTTTGTAAAAAAAAATTTAAAATTTTTTTATTTTAGCGACGGCCTTTTGGCCGTGATTTTTTTTAAAAAAAAATTTTTTATTTTAGCGTCGACATTTGGGCCGTGGCTAACTGATTTTTTAAAAAAAATTAAATTTTTTTTATTTTAGCGACGGCATTATGGCCGTGGCTAACTGATTTTTTTTAAAAAAAATTAAATTTTTTTTATTTTAGCGACGGCATTTTGGCCGTGGCTAACTGATTTTTAAAAAGAAAATAAATTTTTTTTTATTTTAGCGACGGCATTTTGGCAGTGGCTAACTGATTTTTTAAAAAAAAAATTTATTTAGCGACGGCAATTTTTCCGTCGCTAAATGGTTTAAAAAAAAAAAAAAAAAAATATATATATATATATATATATATATATATATATATATTTTTTTTTTTTTTTTTTTAAAAGAACAGATTTCTCCGAGATCTCTGAGATTTTTAAAAAAATATATATATATATATATATATATATATATTGCAGATGTGAGATTTTAAAAAATATATTTAAAAAAATATCGGAGATCTCTCCGAGATGTGAGATTTCAGATCTTGAGATTCTCCGAGATCAGAGATCTCAGATATCCGAGATCTCCGAGATCTCAGGTCTCAGGTCTCAAATCTCCGAGATCCAAGATATCAGATCTCAAATATCCGAGATAAGAGATATCAGAGATCCGAGATGAGAGATCTCGGATCTCCGAGAGAGCGGCGGCGGATGAAGGGAGGGGAGAGAGAGGCGGCCGGGATCGGTGTTGAGGAAGCGGCGGACTTCTCCTCAGGGGGTTTCTTCTCTGGAAGATGAGAGAAAAAAAAATTTGAGAGAAAATTTTTGTTTAAGTTGGTTTGTAGAAAAAATTGAAATTTATATAGAGAAAGGTAATTGAAGGGGATTGGTTGTGTTAGTTTCACGCTGATCGATGACGTGGTTTTTCTTACCGTCGTTAATTAGTTTAATATATTTTTAGAAAAAAAATTCATGTTAGCTACGGTTATAAAATCTTAGCTACGGGTTTCTTTGATCTGATCTGATCTGATCTTATTTGATATTATGTGATCTTTTTTGAACTTCTTCGATCTTCTTTGATATTCTTTGATCTTCTCTGATCTTCTTTGATTTTCTTTGATCTGATCTGATCTTCTTTGAACTTCTTTGATCTGATCTTCTTTGATCTGATCTGATCTTTTTTTTATCTTCTTTGATCTGATCTTCTTTGAACTTCTTTGATCTTATCCGATCTTCTTTGAAATTCTCTGATTTTCTTTGATCTGATCTGATCTTCTCTGATCTTCTTTAACTTCTTTGATTTTCTTTGATCTTCTTTGATCTTCTCTGATCTTATTTGATCTGATTTTCTTTGATCTAATCTTATTTGATCTACTTTTAACTTCTTTGATCTGATCTCATCTGATTTAATCTAATCTCTTTGATCTACTTTTAGCTTTTTTGTTCTACTTTTAACTTCCTTGATCTTCTTTGATCTGATCTTCTATGATCTTTTTTGAACTTCTTTGATATTTTTTTATCTGATCTTCTTTGGTCTTCTTTGATCTTATTTGATTTGATTTGATCTGATCTTCTTTGATCTGATCTGATCTTCTTTGATATTCTTTGATCTTATTTGATTTGATTTGATCTGATCTTCTTTGATCTGATCTGATCTTCTTTGATCTTATTTGATATTCTTTGATCTGATCTTCTTTGAACTTCTCAGATCTTCTTTGATCTTTTTTTATCTGATCTACTTTGGTCTTCTTTGATCTTATCTTCTTTGATTTGATTTGATCTGATCTTCTTTGATCCTATTTAATCTTATTTGATATTCTTTGATCTGATCTTCTGTGATCTTCTTTGATCTTCTTTGATTTTCTTTGATCTTCTCTGGTCTTATTTGATTTTCTTTGATCTGATCTGATATGATCTTCTTTGATCTTATTTGATTTTCTTTGATCTGATCTGATATGATCTTCTTTGATCTTATTTGATATTCTTTGATCTGATCATTTTGATATAATCTTATTTGATCTTATCTGATCTTCTCTGATCTTCTTTGAATTTCTTTGATCTGATATTCTTTTATCTTCTTTGATATTCTTTTATCTGATCTTATTTGATTTGATCTTCTTTGATCTGATCTGATATTCTTTTATCTTATTTGATCTGATCTGATATTTTTTTATCTTATTTGATCTGATCTTCTTTGATATGATCTTTTGTGATCTTCATTGATCTGATCTAATCTTCTTTGATGTTCTTTTTATCTAATATTCTTTGATCTGATCTAATATTCTCTGATCTTCTTCTATCTTCTTTGATCGGATCTTCTTTGATATGATCTTCTGTGATCTTCATTGATCTGATCTAATCTTCTTTGATGTTCTTTTTATCTAATATTCTTTGATCTGATCTAATATTCTCTGATCTTCTTCTATCTTCTTTGATCGGATCTTATTTGAACTAATATTCTTTGATCTGATCTTCTTTGATTTTTGTTGATCTGAGGTTCTTTGATATTTTTTGATCTGATCTAATCTGATCTTTTTTGATATGATATTCTTTGATCCCATCTTCTTTGATATAATATTCTTTTATCTTCTTTGAACTTCTTTGATCTGATTTTTTTTTATCTGATCTGATATTCTCTAACCGGGTTGAAAGGTAATGGGTTATTGGTGATTTTATCCAGTTTATAAATATATAGCTATTTTCTTTATATAATTAAAAAAAAAGAATTAGCTACGGTAGAGAACTGTGGCTATAAAACTCATTAGCCACGACACTTTGCCGTCGCTAAGATAAAAATTTTAATATAAAAAAAAGGTTTCATTAGCGAGATTCGAACCTAGGTCGCCTGAGTAAAAGCCAGTTCTCCTAACCGGACTGGAAGGGAATGAGTTATTGGTGATTTTATCCAGTTTATAAATATATATCTATTTTTTATATAATTAAAAAAAAGAATTAGCTATGGTACTCAGTTAGCCACGACACTTTGCTGTCGCTAATATAAAAATTTTAATTTAATAAAAAATTTTCATTGGTGGGATTCAATCCGGGTCGCCTATGTGAAAGCCAGATCTCCTAACCTGGTTGGACGAAAATGTGTTATTAGTGATTTTAACCAGTTTATAAATATATAGCGATTTTGCTATATATAATTTAAAAAAAATTCACATTTAGCTACGATATTTTGACCGTGGCTAACAAAAAAAAATTTTAAACGTTAGCTACGACCCTAGTGCCGTCGCTATATTGGTTTCTTATAATTTTTTTTAAAAAAAATGCATTAGCGGCAATATTTGTAATTTTTAAAAAAAAATGCATTAGCGACCCTACAACCGTCGGTACGTTGTTTTCTAACAATATTTGTAAACTTTTTTTTTTGAAAAATCACATTAGCTACGGCTCTCAAGCCGTCGCTAGCGTGTTTACATATATTTTTAAAAAAATCACAAAAAAAACTTAACTACGGTTTTCTTACGGTCGCTAATTAGTTTAATATATTTTTAAAAAAAAATTCATGTTAGCTACGGTTATACAACCGTCACTAAGCTATTTTTTAAAATTTTTTTGTTTTTTTTAAAATCACATTAGCTACGGTTTTCAAGCCGTCGCTAAGCTCTTTTATTTAAAATCACATTAGCTACGGTCTTCAAGCCGTCGCTAAGGTCTTTTAATAATTTTTTTTTAAAATCACAAAAAATCTTAGCTACGGGTTTATTACCGTCGCTAATTAGTTTAATATATTTTTAAAAAAAAATTCATGGTAGCTACAGTTATAAAACCGTCGCTACGCTCTTTTTAATTTTTTTTTAGTTTTTTAAAAATCACATTAGCTACGGTTTTCAAGCCGTCGCTAAGCTCTTGTTAAATTTTTTTTTTTAAATCACATTAGCTACGGTCTTCAAGCCGTCGCTAAGGTCTTTTAATAATTTTTTTTTAAATCACAAAAAAAATCTTAGCTACGGGTTTCTTACCGTCGCTAATTAGTTATAAAACCGTCGCTAAGCTATTTTTTAATTTTTTTAGTTTTTAAAAAATCACTTTAGCTACGGTTTGCAAGCCGTCGCTAATAGTTTTTCATATATATATTTTTTAAAATCACAAAAAAACGTAGCTACGGTTATTATGCCGCCGCTAAGGTGTTTTCACATATATTTTTTTTTAAATCACAGAAAAATT
Organism: Berberis thunbergii; assembly: GCA_003290165.1. Taxonomy (NCBI): domain Eukaryota; kingdom Viridiplantae; phylum Streptophyta; class Magnoliopsida; order Ranunculales; family Berberidaceae; genus Berberis; species Berberis thunbergii. Next base: position 230,585 of record QNQO01001472.1, read on the forward strand.
AGCTACGGTTGTCTGACCGTCGCTGATTTGTTTTTTATATTTTTTTAAAAAAAAATCACGTTAGCGACTATTTTTGGACCGTAGCTAAGAAAAAATTTCTAAACATTAGCTACGGTCAGAATGCCGTCGCTAATGTTCGTATTAGCGACAGTTTTTACCCGTCGCAAAACTGTTAGCGACGGTTAAGTTGATTTATGTACCGAAAACCGTTGCAGAAATTTTAGCGACGGTTTATTACCGTCGCAAATCGTTTAAATAGCGACGGTTTTTTGCCGTAGCTAATAATGCTTTTTTTTTTGTAGTGTTACCATGTTCACAACTTAATAATAAAAGCCGATAAATATCATTGTTAAGTGATTCCATGGAAAGCAACTAGAGATCCTGCTATGTTTCTTCTTTTCTACATTCTTGCTTTGCACAACTTCCTCTTATGCAAGTGTCAATCGAAGGTTCACACGTTTTTCAATGGCGGGCCAAAATTAGCTTCCTGATAAACAAGTCAATGAAGGCTGTGCTTTTTCGAGGAGAGGTTAATTTCAGAGGTGGATTTGGTGAATCTCCGCGAGAAGTATCAGATCCCTGACGATCTGAATCTCTCTACCTTGGGAGCTGGTCACACACCCTTGTCTCCCCCGAAAGGATTCATTTGTTTGCATAGGGGTATCCTTCAATCGGGAGTTCATTTTCCTGTGATTGAGAAAATTTGGCACTTCATAGCATACCTCGGCATTCCGGCCACTAATCAGGGTGAAAGATGTCGGCCTTCGATTGACTCCGAGGTTTATCCAATTGCTCACATTTCTTCGATTGAACGAGCATGTTGTCTGTGTGTTGAGGTCACCGACTTGTTTGTGCACTTTGCCTGACAAATTTAAGTCTTGGCAGAAGTATTGTTGTATGGCTTCTGTGGACTCGAAGTATTTCGAGCTTGACGGTCATCTGATCAATCGAAAGTTCAAACAACTGAGTGAGTGTAATACTTTTCTTGTTCCAAATTGTGGTAATTACATATTGAACTGTTATCCATGTTTTTGTAGAAATTTTTGGCAGTGCCTCTTTTTTCAGAAGATAAAAAAACCTTGGACCAATTTGATGACCTGCCCTCCATGAGGATGAAAGATATTGTGCAGTCTGACAACATCAAGCGCAACAAACTATTGGATTACTGGCACGAGGCTCCTACTTTCTTCAAAATTTTGAAACCGAAGCCTGTTCGAGGATCTTCTTCGAAAAAGAGGAAGCTCTCAAAGGTCAAGATCCTTAGTCCGTCAAGGAGAGCGGAGTTGGATGTTGTACTCTCCTCATCTATGCTTTCTAAGGAGCCTCTAACTGCAGCAAAGACTGCTTCCAAGCTATTGGCCCCTTCAGAGGAGGGGTTAACTGTTGCGGAGCAAAAGCGTGTTGTATCCACCGGGGCGAAAGTTGTTCCGTCTGAGAGGCTGGATGCTCAGGTTAAAGCTCCCGTTTCCCTTCCCGATTTGGAGAATGAGTATCTGAAGATAGTAGGAGTGCATGATGTGCAGCAGCTGAGCACTGAGCAGGCGAAAATTTTGAACAACGTACTGCTACAGGCGAGAAAGGCTGCCTCATCTTATGCTTGCCAGACTTGCCCTTTTTTTCTAAAGGATTTCAAGTATAACCCCTCTTTGGAGCAAGAGTCTTCTCTGTCTGGCGAAAATTCATCCGACCATCGTCCTTACGGGGAACAATCCCTTCTTCATCGTTCATACTGCCCTCGCTTTAGTTCTCACCCTCAGCTTGAGGTCAAGGTCTATCCAAGGAGTCGCTCCCTGCCTTCCTCCCTTTCATCTGCTACTGACTCGGTAGATGAAAGGGAGCCAGTTGTTTTGAATAAGGGGAAAGTGGTGGAGGAAGCCCAAGACGCGATGAATATGGCAAAGGGCAGTGCTTGCGCGATAGGATCTCCATCCAAAAGCGTAGATTAGTCTCTTTGCTCCAGATATGGTAAAGATGAGCAACTAGGCCTGGCATCAGGAGGTGGACATTTCTTATGCTTCCAAGAAGCATATAAGTAGGCATGATTGGCTGACCAATCTTGCTCCGAAACCAGAAAGGGATACGATGGGTGAACGTATAGAAATGGAACATAGGTATTTGATGCTGGGGTTGTCGTATCTGAACCAGATTGTTGTTGCTGGGATAGAGGTAGAGGCCACTTGTGAGAGAGTGTACAACATGAAGCGAGTTTTTGCACATCCACAAAAGTCGTATTCATATGTTCTTCACAAGATTTGAGCTGTTGAAAAAGCAGCTTGAAGGCCAAGCTGATCAAGCGAGTGTTGTTTTAAGCCGGAGGCCTGTTGAATCAGAAGTCCATCTGGAGGCCTTGCAGACAAGACTGAAGGCACAAAGGGTCCACTCGGAGTCACTTGAGTCTGATTTGGCCAATGTGATGTCTATGAAGGACATGTTGGAGGTGAGGCTTAATTACACACAACGTGACGTGAAGCTTGACAGAGAGGTCATGGTTGCTGAACATTGAGAAGAGCAACGGGGAATCTGAATGGGATGCGCAGGGTTGACAGTTGGAGGCCAACATTGCTTTCAACGCCAAACTTGCAAGGACGACAGAATAGCAACTCCTATTGACACAAAATGAGCTCAGCCCGATCAAAAATAGGTTAAGTACTAAGCAATCCAGAGTTGATTCATTAGCAGTCAGGCTGGAGCTGGCAGAGTGAGAGCTTGTAGAGTCATAAGCTCGCAAGGAGAGGTTTCTCAAGGCTCAAGGCTCAAGACACAATCCAATTCATCAAAGTGATGAAAGGGAGGCTAGAGTTGTTGGAGTTAATGGAAGAGGATCGTGCTAATTGGGATCTCTCCTACTACAGACAGGCGGCCTACGCAGAGTTTGAATAGACTTTTGATCAGTTGCAAGAAGAGGATGACCTAGATCAGGGTGTTGATGATGCAGTACGCGCAAATTGGTTCCCTGGTTCTTGTCATGTTAAGCCCGACTCTGTTGTATCCGAACCTCCTCCTGATAAGGAGTGAATTTTGTATTTCCCAAATCATTAATGAAAGAAAGTCTATTAAGTAACACTCTGTACTTTTACTTTCTAGATTTTTACAGCTAAGTCTTCTTAGTGTTCCCTTGCCATGGTGCTGCTCTTTAGAGAAGAAATTTTGTTGACTCAGGAAGCTTTCTAGTTGATCTGTTAATGAGAGTTCTGACCACTCAACTCACAATTGCTCTTGTAGTTAGGCAATTATGGCCTAGACTCTTAAGAGGACCAGAAGTTATATTGGTCAAACCTAGTAGACTGGCTAAACTTTGTGCAACGGAGTAAAAATAATTTTGGCGGACCAGAGATCATTCGAATTCATAAGTTAATAACACTTTTGATTCCTTAAGTCATCTTAATCCGCTCCTAACGGACTAGGTTGTAGAGCGGACCAAAAGTTCTTCATCAACTTTTATGGGCTAATTAAACTTTGATCAAGTTTGGCCATCATTATCTATGGTTAGACAATGATCCCTGGCAAGTCATCTTGGTCGGGCTTCATAAGCTTAGACTATACTCCCACCTTCTAAGCAATATTTGTCTGTTCTTGGAGGACTATGTATTAGAAGGGACCGGATGTTGTCTTCATCATTCTTAATGAACTGACTAAACTATGGTCAAGTTTGGCCATCATAATTTATGGTCGGACAATGATCGCTAGCAAGTAATCTTGGTCAGGCTTCATGAGGTCTGACTAGACTTCCACATTCTAAGTCATCTTTTCCCTTCCTTGGCGGACTAGGCCTTAGATGGGACCAGATGTTGTCTTCATCAACCTTCATGGGATGAATAAACTTAGGTCAAGTTCGGCCATCAATGTCAATGGTCGTACAATGATCTCGGGCAAGTCATCTTGGTCGGGCTTCATTAGATCAGACCAGACTTCCACTTTATAAGCCATATTTACCCGTTCTTGGTGGACTATGCCTTATAGGGGACCCAAAGTTGTCTTCATGGACCGACTAAACTTTGGTCAAGTTTAGCCATCACTGTCTATGGTCGGACAATGTTCCTGGTAAGTCATCTTGGTCGGGCTTCATGAGCTCAGACTGAACTCATATCTTCTAAGCTATATTTGTCCGTTTTTGGCGGACTATGCATTAGAGGGGAGCAGAAGTTGTCTTCAGAAGTCTTAATGAACTGACTAAACTTTTGTCGATCAAGTTTGGCCATCATTGTCTATGGTCGGATAATTATCCCTGACAAGTCATCTTGGTCAGGCTTCATGACATCTTACTAGACTTTCACTTTCTAAGCCATTTTTACCTGTTCTTGGAGGGCTAGGCCTTAGAGCGAACCAAAAGTTTTCTTCATCAGTCTTAATGAACTAACTAAACTCTGGTCAAGTTTGGCTATTAGTGTCTATTGTCGGACAATCATCCCTAGCAAGTCATCTTGGTTAAGCTTCATGAGCCCTGTCTAGACTTCCACTTTCTAAGCCATCTTTGCCCGTTTTTTGGCGGACTACGCCTTAGAGTGGACCAAAAGTTGTCTTCATCAATCTTAATGAATTGAATAAACTTTGGTCAAGTTTGGCCATCATTGTCTATGGTCGGACAATGATCCATGTCAAGTCATTTTGGTCAGGCTTCATGAGCTCTGACTAGACTTCCCCTTTCTAAGCCATATTTGCCCGTTCTTGGCGAACCAGGCCTTAGAGGGGACCAGAAGTCATCATTAATCTTAATGAACTGACTAAACTTTGGTCAAGTTTGACTATCATATGGCCTTGGGCGTATAAGTTTGACTTGGGTGTCTTGACTTACTTAATTCGCCTAGTAGTCCAACATCAAGGTCAAATCAGCAGGTCTGATGCTTAACTCAGATTACAATAGATTGACCAGATTTTCAGTCTGATTTAATGAACAAAAGTGAAACTTTAATAAAACAAATACCTTGAATTTAGTGATAATATCTTTTTAGGTGCTCTATAGTCTATGGTCGCTTAAGGCCTTAGCCATTTATGTTTTCTAACCAATGTGTACCTGGCCTGTTGACTTTAGTCACTCTGTAGGATCCTTCTCACTTTGGATTTAGTTTGCTTGCGTCTGGTCCCTTAGTATTTTGCTGAGTTCAACTCTCATGGCTTGAATTTCTTATTATATTACTAGGCCATTCTCTGTCTTTTGGGCTAGATCAGATCAGACGTTTATTTGGGCCCGTTTAAGTCTGTTAACGAGATCATCATGCCATGTGTATGGAGTAGATTGGGAGATGGCTTGGTGTACTCTCGACTACTCCCACCAGTTAATGGGACTGTGTGCAGTTCCATTAATTCAATGAATGTGGACTGGAACAGTTTGTACTTGGAACTGTCGCCTCTTAATTCCCCGCGTAGCATTTAATGTCGATGTCACTGTTGGGTGACCTCGTTCTGTGAACCATTGTAACTATATATAGGTTGGTTATCAGAGTTTCAAGCCTTGCCATGAATATTGTAGAGCATGTTCCTAGGGATGGCAACGTGATGGATTTGGACAAATCCATACCCGCCCCATTGGGGATCGCAGATCCCCGAATATCCGTTTATACAATTGTTAAAAATTCATCCCGACCGTGGACGGATTGGCAGATATTTTCCCCGCCCCAAATATCCCTAAAAAAATTTTGTCTTCTTCTCATTCTCAACAAGCAAGAAACCCCAACAACAAGCAAATCAGATCTTGATTCTTGATCTGACCATCTTCTCATTCTAAACAAGCAAAGTTTGATCAAGTGAAAAGGATCCGGAGAAGCAAAAGATTGTGGGCTTGTGGCCAAGAAGCATTATAGGAAATCAACAATCAAGAGACTTGCTAATTAAGGAGAAGAAGAAGCAACATAAGAATGTCGAAAACTATGTCGGTGCCCATGGACGATGCCAAACTGATAGATCAATTTCTGTTCTCCTTGACCTTGACCTGCACAAGGAACAAACGTAAGCCAAATACCACCGTTGTGATGGCCGATGACACTCCGATGCTAAAGTCAGATAAGGCGTGAGAAATGTGTAATGCTTGAAATTGGGTTCTGTAGCGTACCTTAGTTTCCCAATCTTGTCATCTATTTATCATGCAAGAGTCTTTCTTCGGCTATGCCTTTGGCGGCGTGGTTTAAGGAAATATACCTGTTAGAGATCATTTCCTTGTTAAGAGTTTTCCATGTAGGAGAGTTTTCATGCATAACTTAAACTCTAGTATTTGTTTTCCAGTGGAAGTAAATGTTGTTGGTCTGTCTGTCTTAGGTCAAACTCCTAGATACTTGCTTATTCGGTTTTACGGGTACTAGGCTTGACCATTTGACTTTTGGGCCGGATACAATCCTCTTGTTTGTGTCCGACTTTCAGATACTCGCCTCAGTGGGCTTGGAATGATCTAGGCTTGGTTAGATTGGACGCTCATCTAGGCCCGCTTTACTTTATTACCAAAATCATCATGTCATGTGTACGGAGTAGATTACAAAACGATTTGGTATATCATCAACTATCTAATATTAAGATGATTGACACAATCTCTTATCCGTTGCTCTTTCATCTAAACTTAGCTGTATGAATGAAAACCATGAAACATTATAATGTAAATAGCATCTTCTCTCAAATCTAAAAAGCTTTGACCTCATGCAAGATTTTGCGCCTTTTCCAAATTGATTTTGTCAATATAAGTAAATTACTGAGACATACTTAGAAAATTACTGCATATCAAGTTACCAAAATTTACCCAGACACCGCGTTATGGTTTCAGGCTATCAGCCCAAGCATGAACTTTTTATTCGAACTAGAAAAAATTTACCCAGACAACAAATTTGACCAAGAATAAGACTTTATATATTTTAAGATCTTTATACTCAATGATATTATTTAAATATTTGATCATATTTTTTCATTATTAAAACCAACAATCAAATAGAAATAGAATCATGCATTGACTCTCCGCAAAAACTTTAATCTAAACTATTACCAGATCCGAAAATTTTCTGGAATGCGTAATGATGACACAAATGCATTTTATTCGACCCACCTCCATGTATTTTGCTACAATAAGTGAAATAGTGGATAAAAGGAAATCAGCCATGTACATTATTCATTTAACCATTTTTTCAAAATTATTTCATCAATTTCCCTGCTGTTTATGCTTACAACCTTTCAAAACAAAGTTCAGATACCATTCTAAAAGCTTAACTTTATTGAAATTTGACTTATAATTTGTTATCGATGAGCAGGAAGTGTTATAGGAGATCATCATTAGTGATGTTTAAACCAAAAACAGAGTTTGCATTTTATCAAAAAATAAACAAATAAATACTCATAATTTTTATTTTATTGGTGAGATGCCTAGTCAATGCTCAAGGGATGGTGGGTAATATAAAATTAGGTCTCACGCGCATGTAAAGATGTCTGAAGTTTGAACAAAGAAATGATCATATTGAAAAGTTCATGCATGACAAGAGTTCCATCCAGCTTCCAAATTGAAAAGGTCACACTCTACAAATTGAATTGGTGTGTGACCCAACAACCAAACTTTTGGTAATGTTTTTACTATAAGTAGCAACTAGCAAGGGAAGGTCTCTCAACAATCTACATTCATTCATCAATCAACAGACAGAACTAGCACAGAGAAAAGCGAATTACAAAGAGATATGGGTTCAAGTAGAATGATTGAGTGCTTATTAGTGTTTGTGATAGCTGCTTCGATACACTCTGCAACCGCGCAGAGGGGTACTAGACATGTAGTCGGAGGCAATGCAGGGTGGACAGTAGGGACCGGTGCTTCAACCTACACTACTTGGGCTGCTTCCCAAACTTTTAATGTTGGAGACACTCTAGGTAATAATTTCGCAAACATGAGCTCCTTACATATATTTTCAAAGCAAATTTTACTTAGTATTTGTAGTCTATATGACTATACCGTTGATCCTATTTCTTGAATACTTTTACTAATTTTGACATTAATTATTTGCAGTTTTCAATTTTGACGCTGGAAGGCATGATGTTGCAACCGTGTCAAAGGCAGCTTTCGACGCATGTAATGCAGCTACCACATTGGTTCCCTACTATAACTAGTAGCCCAGCAACCATAAGTCTCAACTCAGCCGGCGAACACTACTACTTCTGCTCCTTCGCTGGACATTGTTTGGCTGGACAAAAGTTGGCCATCAATGTCACAGGCAGCAGCAGAGCTTCTCCACCAACAGCCAGGACCCCAACACCACCATCCACCATTGCCACACCACCATCCACTACTGCAATCCCACCTACTTCTTCCATGGCGCCACCACCAACATCTGGCGGATCACCACCACCACCTTCTAGCTCTGCCCCAGCTCATGCCCTTGTTGGCATCTCCACCATATTGTTATCAGCTGCAGCTCTCTTGCTTTAGATACTGTCTTGGAGTTGATTTTTTGCATGAATTTTTAGTTTTTACATGTATTTGCACACATTATACTGGCAGAGTTTGGGATTCATTTACATTGTTTTTTATTCAAATAAAATTCTTGCAATTCAGATTAAATTTTGTTTGAAATGAATTTCTTTTTATTGATGTTTGGTTAACTATGCTGCTATTCCATTAATTATATATAAGTACTTATACCATGTTCACAACTTATAAATAAAAGCTGATAAATATCATTGTTTAAGTGATTCCATGGAAAGATCAAAACAATAGCATGGAAATGGTTTTTCACCGAATACAATTCAACCAACCAAACACAGCTTGAGCATGTAATAAGTTATTTGAATCATTCCCATTACTTTTTGATGATGCATAAAAACGATTGCACCCCGGAGTCATACACGTGTCATGATGATCTCGAGAAATTACAGCCTCAAGCGTCAGCCAAACACTGATCCGGCCCAAGCGGTTCTAAGCCCGCCCTACTACAGTCTGCCAAGCAGACTCAAACTCTCATAGCATGCTAAGCCCACACGTCTCACAGCTATCCTCAATATCTTAAGTCATCTTTAGGCAAATATCTCGAGGATCAGCGTCGGATGGGCAACTACAACTGCTCTCTGCTTCCAATTAGGAAGCAAACATCAAGTATCTTTCACATAGGAAAACTCGATCCCTTATATGGATTGCTCTTAGATTGAGAACTATCTCCCACGTATCTAGGAGCACAGACTTAACATGAAACTTCCCTTCTACAACACGACTCCTAATTAGGAAGGGATCTCCATGAAGATCTCCTTGCACTATAAATAATACATGAGGTTTGTAAGCTAAGGTACGCTACAAATTCTCTGTTACAGCATTACACCTTACTTAGATCCTGTCCTTTAGCATCGGAGTGCTGTCGGCCACCCTACTTGTGCAGGTTAGCAGAACTGGGTCAAAACAATAAGCGGAAAAAGACTGCTTCACTTTTGTTATAAAAATGTCGTACTTTTTCATTATAAATCCAACCAAAAAAAAAAAAAAAAAAAAAAAAAAAAGAGAAACGTGGGGATCTCATCTTCAGATTTTCAACAAAATTTTCAGTCGAAATCATATCCTAAAATTTTCTGCAATGTGTCGTTGTTGACATTGCATGTTATTTACCAATCTCAGTTTGCTTCATTAAGCAATTATCATTTATAATGGATTTTTTCTTTTATCCAATCATTTATAATGGATATTTACGCCTATAAACACGTCTGGGTCTGCCAAGATTAATAATATTTTGACTTATAGTTTGACTCATTTCACAACTATAATATTTCTTTTTTATGCAAACGATTAGGTTTTGTTATCAATATATATAGTTCTGAAACTTCTAATTCTGTGACTCAGTCCATAAATTAAAACCTCAAGATATGCACAGACACTGGAAATTTCATCATTCTTTCAAGATCACACCACATCACCGTAATTGCAAAAATCTGATTTTCTAATATCTTTGTTTAAGAAAAATCTCTTTACTATATTTACTCTCAAAATTGTACACAAATTTCATCTCTTCCATTTATTTGTGGAAAATGTTAGCCTCAGAAGGCGGATCTTCCCTTTGTGTGGCTAAAATTCTGAAAATCGTTAAACCATTAATGTAACCAGAAAGCATAAAATAGGTCGGAGTTTGAGCAAGTACTTCTTCCCGACAAAGAAAATAGAAAGGACGCCCGAAGAGAGTTTTCAAATATGGTTAACGCGAATAAGGTTATTGGTTGCTTCCTGTTATTTTTATCAGCTTTGATCCATTGCACAATAGCACAAACACAACATATTGTAGGAGACGATGTAGGGTGGACTATGGCTACTCAAGGTCCTATAACATACTACGCCTGGAGTTCCTCCAGGTCCTTCCGCGTTGGTGACTCTCTTGGTAATAATCTAACTTGTGCACCATCTGCATTGTATTGTATTGTTGATACATTTTCAAATTTTTTTTTTTCTATGTTCTTTGGTCTAATTTTGTTGAATGTGATTTTTCTTTGCAGTCTTCAATTTTGCACAGGATGCTGAAGATGTAGCAGAACTGACAAAGAAAGCTTACGATCAATGTAACACCAATGAAACCATTTCTGTTTTTAAGACAAGCCCCGCGACAATCCTTCTAACTACGCCGGGCAAGCATTATTTTACCTCAACCTTTAACAAACACTGCAAAGTAGCCCACCATAAATTAATCGTGGTGGTTGCAGCTGCTTGAGCTTCGCTACTACCTTAGTTTCTCGGGTTTCCACTCTCACAAAATGAACCGGCTTTTGGGAGCTTTTGTTCATCATATTGGGGAATTTAGTTAGCCCTTGTCTATTTGGTTTGACGTTGGCCTTCAAGTTTTAGGTTTGGGTTTCTATTTTTCCGGTAGCCTTTATTATTGAGTTTTAAGGGGTTTTTTTTTTTTTTTTTGGCATCCATGGATTTTAAGTGATACTAGCGCCTATTGCACGCGTTGTGTGCACTTATTTAGCTTTCGATACAATATTGTTAATAATGAATTTACATCCTTTTCTATTTAAATAGGATTGGAGCGTATAGATTGTTCATGTACGTATTGTCTTTTTTTTGTGCCAAGTATATTGAAATTTTCATAATTTATTTAATTCAAGAAAATATAGAAATATGAAAATAGGGTGGACATGGGACGGGATGAGATGAGATGGACCTTATCCCTATCTCAACGGTTCATTTGAAATCGAGACAGGATAAATCTCATCCCGACCTTGTCCCATCCCAAACGAGTTCGGAACGGGACAAAATCAACATGCACCGTCTCCTGATCAAATATTGTGCAGATTTGATAGTTAATGTGATTGATAAGCAAGGGAGGGAAGTTGGGATTTGGAGTCTAGAACAACCTTGCCTTGGTGTTGTAATCTGGCCAGGAGATTCTATTAAAGTACCAAAAGGTCGGTCATTTCCTCCAACTGGCATGAAGTTGAGACTTGGAGTTCCCGTGGTGCATGGTTTTGACGAATTATTGAAGATGCATGGAAATTGATCCTAATACATGTCAACTTATTTCACAGGGTATTGTGTGAATTTGTTCAACAATATGATGAAAGAACTACCATATGAAGTTCCTTATGAGTTCATTCCCAATGATTTTTCTTCATTCAGAGCTACTGACACTTAGCTTTTTCCAAGGATGGGATGCACACCTCTAATAAAAATAACTAATGGTTTACTAAGAATTTTATTTAATTGTACATGGGCTTTTACTTAATTATACATGAGCTGCTTTGGACCTCATACATATTACTTTTCTTCATATTTCTTCTTCTTCAACATTCAAGTGAGAGCAAGAGGGCTGCAACTCCGATTATGTGCAATTTCAAGGGTTTTCGAAGCCTTTTCGTGGTGGTTTGGGTATGGATCTTCGTAGGGGAGTTTAGGTTTGGATTGTTTTGCGTTGTGAAGAGTTAGGGAAGTGTTATTTCAGCTGATCCAGGAGTGGTGTGGAGCTATTTAAGTCTTTTAATGTTGATTTCGAGGAGAAAACCAAACTAAAAAAATCGACAATGATACAAAAAGGAGTCGTTTGAATTTCGAAGGGTTTTTGGCTTGAAAGGGATTTGGGTTCTTTCACTTCATCCCGCATGTCCATTTGAGTTGGTTTGGGAGAGGAATTTCGTTCAACTGCTGCCTTGTTGTTGCATGTCGATTTCGGTATGACATCGATGAAATTTTCGAAGGATCTTGTAGGTGATTTGCTGGATTATTAGGAAATACATCCTATTGTTAGGAAAATATCTTCCAGTATTAGGAAATACATCCTATTGTTAGGAAAATATATTTTAGCATATTGTGTTGCAAGCTTTATAGGGTTAGGAAACTTTCCAATGGCTAGTAATTTGTTTCCTTGGTTTGGGAACACTACAAAAAAATGCAAAATTAGCAACGGAAATTAGCGACGTTTTTTTAAAACCGTCGCTATTTAAACGGTTAGCGACGGCATAAAACCGTCACTAAAATTTCTGCTACGGTTTTAGATATATAAATTAATAAAACCGTCGCTAACCTTTTTGCGACAGGTTTAAACCGTCGCTAATACAAACCTTAGCGACGGCCTTTTCGCCGTAGCTAATGTTTGAAATTTTTTTTGTTAGCTACGGTAAAAAACCGTCGCTAAATTGATTTTTTTTTAAATATAACAAACACATTAGTGACGGCCTTCCAGCCGTAGCTAATATTTCTGTGATTTTTTTTAAAAAAAAATTATGAAAAACACCTTAGCGACGGCTCCAGAACCGTAGCTAATGTGAATATAAAAAAAAATTGCAAAAGAGTTTAGCGACGGTTTTGGGACCGTAGCTAAAGTGACTTTTTTTTAAAAAAAAATAACAAACACATTAGCGACGGCCTTTCAGCCGTAGCTAATATTTCTGTGATTTTTTAAAAAAAAAATCTATGAAAACACCTTAGCGACGGCTTCTAGACCGTAGCAAATGTGAATTTTATATTTCTGTGATTTTTTTTAAAAAAAATATATGAAAACACCTTAGCGACGGCTTCTAGCCCGTAGTAAATGTGATTTTTTAAAAAAAAAAAATTCAAAAGAGTTTAGCGACGGTTTTGTGACCGTAAATTTTTAGGTAAGATCCTTCTTCTTATTTAGATGTCCTCGATCTTCTTATTCTTTTTCTTCAAACCTGTGTAAAATTTTTCCCCCTTTTTTTAGCAAAGCAAAACATTAAAACCCACAAAGAATCCACAGTTTTCAACAACCCCATGAGGCCATTCTTGAAGGAATTTTAGGGTTTTCAAATGGCATTCACTGATCAGGGGTTGGTCAGCTCCTGTTCTTTCCTCTTCGCGAGGTTTTGTCCCCAAATCAGTTTTATTTCTTCATTTACGTGTTGATTCAATTGTGTTTTGTTTTATAAGAAATTGGATCTGAATTTTTATTTTCATTGTGTGTTTGACATCCTTATAGTGTGCTATTAGTTTGTTCATGGTGGGATTGTTCGATATGCCACTTATCTAGGTGGAAACAAGCAGATGATGGGTCTAATGTACTTACTAGTAAGAGACGTGGGGTAGCTGCTAAGACAATGTGGCATTTCCCACTTATTCCAAGGTTACAGAGGCTATTTATGTCATCTAAGACAGCATCAAGCATGCGTTGGCATGCAGACTCACGAGCACGGGATGATATCCTACGGCATCTTGCTGATTCTATGGCTTGGCGACATCTCGATAATCAATTTCCAGACTTTGCTGTTGATGGTCGAAATGGTTAGGATTGGCAAGTGATGGCTTTAACCCATTTGGAACTCTTAGTATTGCACACATCACGTGGCCAGTTGTCTTAATTCCATATAATCTACCGCAATGGATGTGTATGAAGCAACCTTTCTTTATGATGTCTTTGCTTATTCCTGGACCTCGTGCTCCAGGCAATGATATTGATGTATATTTACAGCCATTGATTGATGAGTTGAAGGAATTATGGGATGTTGGGCGTCTAACATACGATGCATCAAGGCAAGAAAATTTTGTGATGCGTGCAGCTATCTTATGGACAATTAATGACTTTCCTGCATATGCAAACTTGTCTGGGTGGAGCACAAAAGGCAAGTATGCATGCCCCACTTGCAATGTGGAGACAACACGTCATTATCTTAAAAACTCTCGAAAGTTTTGTTATATGGGTCATCGTCGTTTTCTAGATGAGACTCATAGATATAGACGTCAAGTAGAATCATCTACTACAAAAAAAGCAGAATTAGCTACGACAATTAGCGACGGTTTTAAAAAAACCGTCTCTATTTAAATGATTTGCGACGGTAAATAACCGTCGCTAAAATTTTTACTACGGTTTTCGGTAAATAAATTAACATAACCGTCGCTATTTAAAACTTGTCGCTACTACGAACATTAACGACGGCATTCTCACCGTAGCTAATGTTTAGAAAATTTTTTGTTAGCTACGGTCTAACCACCGTCGCTAACGTGATTTTTTTAAAAAAAAATATAACAAACAAATCAGCGATGGCCAAACAGCCGTTGCTAACATTTCTGTGATTTTTAAAAAAAAATGTGAAAACACCTTAGAGACGGCCATATAACCGTATCTAACGTGATTTTTTTAGTCAAAAAAAATACAACAAACTAATTAGCGACGGCAATACGACCGTAGCTAAGGTTTTTTGTGATTTAATAGAAAAGAGGTTAGCGATGGTTCCAGAACCGTAGGTAATGTGATTTTTAAAAAAATATATAACAAACAAATCAGCGATGCCCAAACAGCCGTAGCTAACATTTCTGTGTTTTTTTTTAAAAAAAATGTGAAAACACCTTAGAGACGGCCATATAACCGTATCTAACGTGATTTTTTTAGTCAAAAAAAAATACAACAAACTGATTAGCGACGGCAATACGACCGTAGCTAAGGTTTTTTGTGATTTAATACAAAAGAGGTTAGTGACGGTTCCAGAACCGTAGCTAATGTGATTTTCAAAAAAAATATATAACAAACAAATCAGCGATGGCCAAACAGCCGTAGCTAACATTTCTGTGATTTTAAAAAAAATGTGAAAACACCTTAGAGACGGCCATATAACCGTATCTAACGTGATTTTTTTAGTCAAAAAAAATACAACAAACTAATTAGCGACGACAATACGACCGTAGCTAAGGTTTTTTGTGATTTAATACAAAAGAGGTTAGCGACGGTTCCAGAACCGTAGCTAATGTGATTTTCAAAAAAAATATATAACAAACAAATCAGCGATGGCCAAACAGCCGTAGCTAACATTTCTGTGATTTTTTTTTTAAAAAAAATGTGAAAACACCTTAGAGACGGCCATATAACCGTATCTAACGTGATTTTTTTAGACAAAAAAATACAACAAACTAATTAGCGACGGCAATACGACCGTAGCTAAGGTTTTTTGTGATTTAATAGAAAAGAGGTTAGCGATGGTTCCAGAACCGTAGGTAATGTGATTTTTAAAAAAAATTAGAAAAGAGGTTAGCGACGGTTTCGGAACCGTAGCTAATGTGATTTTATAAAATCAAAAAATTTATAAAAGAGATTAGCGACGGTTACCGGACCGTAGCTCATGTGATTTTATAAAATCAAAAAAATTAGAAAAGGGGTTAACAACGGTTTCCAAACCGTAGCTAGTGTGATTTTATAAAATAAAATTTTTTATAAAAGAGCTTAGCGACGGTTTTCGGACCGTAGCTAATGTGATTTTATAAAATCAAAAAAAGAAAAGAGGTTAGCGACGGTTTTCACACCGTAGCTAATGTGATTTTATAAAAAAAAAATATAAAAGAGATTAGCAACGGTGTTGGGACCGTAGCTAATGTGATTTTATAAAATAAAAAAAATAGAAAAGAGGTTAGCGACAGTTTCCAAACCGTAGCTAGTGTGATTTTATAAAATCAAAATAATTATAAAAGAACGTAGCGACGGTTTTAGAACCGTAGCTAATGTATTTTTTAAAGTAAAAAAATATAAAAGAGCGTAGCGACGGGTGTATAACCGTAGCTAACGTAATTTTTAAAAAAATATATAACAAACTAATTAGCTACGGTGGACATAAAAAAAACGTACCAACGGTTGTAGGGTCGTAGCTAATGTTTATAAAAAAAAAATTGTTAGCCACGGTCCAAATACTGTAGCGAATACATATTTTAAAAAAATTTATAAGAAACCAATATAGCGACGACACTAGGGTCGTAGCTAACGTTTGCAATTTTTTTTTGTTAGCCACGGTCAAAATATCGTAGCTAAATGTGATTTTTTTTGTTTGCCACGGTTGTCTACCATAGCTAATTCTTTATTTTTTTAATTATATAAAAAAATAGATATATATTTATAAACTGGATAAAATTACCAATAACCCATTACCTTCCAGTCCGGTTAGGATAACTGACTTTTACTCAGGTGACTCGGGTTCGAATCTCGCAAATGAAACTTTTTTTTATATTAAAATTTTTATCTTAGCGACGACAAAGTGTCGTGGCTAATGAGTTTTATATATTTTTTTTAAAACCAATTAGGCACGGCAATTGGCCGTAGCTAATCTCTTTAATTTTTAATTTTTTTTTTAGCTAACCAATTAGCAACAGTTTGTTGCCCTCGCTAATATAAAAAATGAAAAACGAATTAGCCACGGCAATTTGCGATCGCTAATATCTTTATTGTTTAATACTTTTTTAAACCAATTGGCCGTGGCTAATCTCTTTATTGTTTAATATTTTTTTAAAACCAATTGACCGTAGCTAATCTCTTTAGTGTTAAATTTTTTTTAAACCAATTATTCTATGCTGTTATTTGATCCGATCTGATTATCTTTGATTTTTTTGATCTAATATTCTTAGATCTTCTCTGATCTGCTTTATTTTTATCTTCCTTTATCTGATCTTTTTTGATCTGGTCTTCTTTGATCTTATTTGATCTGATCTTCTTTGATCTGATCTGATATGATCTTCTTTTATCTCATTTTCTTTGATTTGAACTTCTTTGAACTCTTTTGATCTTTTTTGATATTCTTTGATCTAATCTTCTTTGATCTTCTTTGATCTGATCTGATCTTATTTGATATGATCTTCTGTGGTCTTTATTAATCTTCTTTGATCTGATATGATATTCTTTTATCTGATAAATAAAACTCAGTAGCCACGGTTCTCTACCATAGCTAATTCTTTTTTTTAATTATATAAAAAATAGATATATATTTATAAACTGGGTAAAATCACCAATAACCCATTACCTTACAGTCCGGTTAGGAGAACTGGCTTTTACTCAGGCGACCCGGGTTCGAATCTCGCAAATGAAACTTTTAATTTTATATTAAAATTTTTATCTTAGCGACGGCAAAGTGTCATGGCTAATGAGTTTTATAGCCACGGTTCTCTACCGTAGCTAATTCTTTTGACCCGTTCCCTCCTTTTGACATGTTGCCTCCCCCGGAAGTCTTAGAATAGAAGATGTCTACACAACATATGGAGATGGAAAAGCTTGCAACACAGAACCAGCGGCTTGCACCTACTCATGTAGCTTTGAGGCAAGAACTTGCTGGTGCACAACAGGAGTTGCAGAGGTTGCAGGCCCAAGTCGGTGCTATGAAGAATGATAAGGAACAACATATGAGGGGCATCATGGATAAGATAGCTAAGATGGAAGTTGATCTGCATGCAGCAGATTCTATTAATGCAGAGTTACAACAGCCACATTCTGAAGCTCAAAGCTTGGTCACTGCAAGACAGGAGCTCTTTGCTTAAGTTCAACAACTGACTCAAGATCTCAAGAGGACACACACAGATACTCAGCAGGTCCCTGCTTTGATGTCAGAACTTGAATCTCTTAGAAAGGAATATCAGCACTGCAGGTAATGTATCACTGCATTAGCCATTTCATCCTTTGTCACTGCATTAGTGGACTTGACTTTTTTATTATGTGATTTATGAAATGTTCAAAGCACTCTAGCTTTCAGCTTGCAGTGCCACAACGAAGATAAAGCTATACACCTTTATTTTATTTAAACTGTGTCTAGGAATGGTATACTCACTGGTGCTAACCATATTGTGTAGAAGCTACATTCATTCAACCTCCCTGTCTACGTGTTTCTATTCCAGAACACGTTTCCATCACAAGCATGGGACTACTTGTCATACCCCACAATTGAGATCAATACATATGCCATGAGAAGTGGATCAGCCATTGATGGAATGATAACCGATTTTCCATGGACTGCTGCAGCCTACAGAAGTAAGTGGTATGATTTCATTTCTCGCTCTCTCTATTCAGTGTGTCAATGGGCGTAATTTTGTTTGCTTGATAAATGGTGTGCATATTTTATTATATAGGTCTAATCCGTGTCTCTGATTTCTTCGCAGATGTGTATTTGATGGAAAATTCATTTCAAGCCAAAATACTCTTCTTAAAATAAGAATCTGGAATGTGAATTAAGAAGTGAAATTCTTTGGCAAGTGCATACATATTGTATAGATAACTAACCATTTGTTATTTAAAGTTCTGATTAGACCCAGGTGGAACTAAAACCATTGAAAGTGGCACCAAGTGTAAAATGAGATAAAAGAAGATCATATCAGATCAAATCAAAGAAGATCAGATCAAATAAGATCAGATAAAAGAAGATGAGATCAAGGAAGACAAAAACAAATCAGATCAGAGAAGATCTAAATTTTTATTTCTTCATTTACGTGTTGATTCATTTGTGTTTTGTTTTATAAGAAATTGGATCTGAATTTTTATTTTCATTGTGTGTTTGAGATCCTTATAGTGTGCTATTTGTTTGTTCATGGTGGGATTGTTCAGGTTGGTAAACATTGGCTAAAATGTGTACCTTTATGGGTGTTATTGTTTCGTATCCCTGGCTTCAAAGCCAATTCACTCAGGTCGAGCTTCGTGGCCTTGAAACCAAGGCAAGTGTTTTTATTGAATTGATTTGTGACTGATATCAGTTGTACGTTGATGGATTATGGGAAATGAATTTTGAATTTGGATGAACTTCATGCAGTTTATTTGACCGAGGAGTCAATTGGATGGTAAAGTCAAACTGAGAGATTTTTCACCTGTTACTTATTTGGGATTGACAAATAAAAACACATTGGTACGTTTTATGCCGTCCATAAGTGTATATTTGAAATCCTAGCTACGGGTTTTTCCCGTCCCTAATCGAGAAAACAAAAAAAAAAAAAAAAAAAAAGACACAAAATAAAAACACTCGGCGCGAAAAAAAATTTGGTTTCCCGCGCGTTGGATTATAGGCTTTGTGAAGAGAGGGTTACTTGCAGAGGACGAAGGGGATAGAGGAAGAATCATTGAGAATCAGAGAGAGGAAGAATCATTGAGGAGAATAACCTGGGAGAGGAAGAATCATTGAGGAGAAAAACCTGTGAGAGGAAGAATCACCGAGAAGAAGAACCTGTGAGAGGAAGATTCACCGAGAAGAACCTGTGAGAGGAAGAATCATTGAGGAAGATTCATTGCAGAGGACGACGCAGAGAGAGGAAGAAGGTTTGGAAGAGCGATTTTGGGAGGACGAAGGTTAGACAAAACGCGTCACGGTGTTTTGAGAAGAAGAATCTCTGCGAGGAAAACGCGCGATTTTCAGAGGAAGAAACTGTGAGAGGAAGAACAATGTTTTGAAGGGAAGAACCCTAGATTTTCAGAGGAAAAAGGTCTGAGAGGAAGAACCCGCGCCGCGTCACCTGCTGAGGGGCCTGGAATCCTTCTGCATCAGGAAGATCATCTCATTCTTCATCTTCTTCAACTTCACGGTGGGAGAAATTTCGGGTTTTTGTGCTCTAACAAGGGTTTTTGTGCTCTGACAAGGTAAGTAAAACTAAAATCACAGACTCTTAGGTTTATATTGTTTATATTTTTATATTGTAGAATTCACATACTCTTAGGTTTATATTGTAGAATTCACAGGCTCTTAGTCTAAATATGGAAGTAGAATCTCTCAGTTAGGTTTATATTGTTTTGCAAATTTTAGTGTAAAGATCCAATTTTTTTATATTGTTATGAAGTTGATCAGTTATCTCCCAAGTGGATTTTTTTTGGAGTGCCTCCATTTCTTCATTCATTGCTTAAGTCCACTTGGGATGATTCAAGGCTCACAATAAACATAGTGGATAATTGACACACAAATGATGCACATGACGGGATAACCTATGTAAAGATGCATGTGGATCCAGCTTACCACACTCGTGTGGATGTAAATGGACTTAAGTAACACA
The DNA here is from genome assembly GCA_003290165.1 of Berberis thunbergii. NCBI lineage: Eukaryota > Viridiplantae > Streptophyta > Magnoliopsida > Ranunculales > Berberidaceae > Berberis > Berberis thunbergii. The sequence continues at coordinate 250,734 of QNQO01001472.1, forward strand.
ACCCAAGACTCATGGTTTGTGGTTTGGTGTGGACAACATGGTGAGAAGAGTACTAGATGACATTCTATTGATGGGGCGCAACAGAACAAAGAGCCACCCAACACCCCCCTCCCCCCCCGCGCGCGCGCTCAATTTCTTACTGCAGTACAATTATGGTAATCAATGATTTGAGAAACGAACAATAAGTCATAGTCGAGTGAAAGGGAAATTAAGACACGATCGAGGCTTAATGATGATGTGAGAGAAAGGGACCTTTCTCTCATAATTGGGGATGGGGTTCCATTTGAATTAGTTACATGTGTTTTGTTTAAATGTTTAGTAGAGTGTAACCCAGTGATACTAGATGTCATGTGATCAGTAGCGCAACTATCAATAATCCATTATCTATTACAAGTAAGTGAAGGAATGATGGAGGGATTACCTAAGGTGGCCAAGGCCTTGGAGTTAGATGTGCCTGTTGGAGGCTTTGATATAAGCTCTTAGGATGATGCAATGGATGCAAATGAAACTCTGCTCAAGTCCATCGTTTTCCCTTAGTGAACCCACCCTTCTGGGTAACCAATAACATCATCACAATCCTTAATTGTGTGGTTATCTAAACCACATTTGGAACACTTTATTGGAGACCGGTTACGAGCGGGTGTAGTGGCATCAAAGTTTTGAATGGATGACCTTGATTGCTTAGACCTCATAGCAACCAAAACAACGACTTCGGGCATGACACTGGATTCAAACAAGGTTACTTGTTGGTTGCTATTTCATTTAACATGTGCATATGCAGCCTCAAGGTCAGGTTTAAGTTCCTTCCTCAAGATCTCTCAATGGATTTGATCAAAGATATTGTCCAATCCTACAAGAAATATACAAATTGGACAAGATCAATCTCTCTGCATCTAGTTTCAATGTTTGCTGGATTTTGATCAAAGATATTGGCAACAGGTGTTCCATTCTGTGTCATTGTAAATGATCTTCATGTAGATCATAAATCTTTGCTTCATCTGAACCATCAGAATATGTTTTCTTTGTTGCATCCCAGACTTTCTTTATTGTATCATAACGGATGAACCATTCCATGTGATTGGGCTACACTACATTGAATAACCATCCAACTTAGCAATCTAACGCATGCCATTTGCTGTATGTTGAGATTGTGACTGGATGTTGGGTGATATACCCTATTAAATGACCATGTTTCGTTTAATTTGAACTTTGGGTTCGTTTGATATATTTGGGTTGATCCTCCATTTGCATGGCTTTTAGGGATAGAGCATTATACAGAAATTTGAATATTGCATTTGAAAAACCTTACAAGAGCAAGCTTCTAATTTGAATAGTCGTAAAAGATAAAGTATAATATATACTTGTTTTACTTTATCTTTTTAAAAGAATAAATTTTTGGTTTTCATAAATGTCAATTAAAAAGATATACTTGTCAACATAAAGTATAATATATACTTCTAATGTGAATGATCTTGGCTTCGGTTATAAAAAGATTGATGCTTGTCCCAATGACTGTATGTTGTATCGAAATGAATTTGCGGATGCAGAATCATGTTCTATATGCCACTTATCTAGGTGGAAACAAGCAGATGATGGGTCTAATGTACTTACTAGTAAGAGACATGGGGTAGCTGCTAAGACAATGTGGCATTTCCCACTTATTCCAAGGTTACATAGGCTATTTATGTCATCTAAGACAGCATCAAGCATGCGTTGGCATGCAGACTCACGAGCACGGGATGATCCTACGGCATCCTGCTGATTCTATGGCTTGGCGACATCTCGATAATCAATTTTCAGACTTTGCTGTTGATGGTCGAAATGTCAGGCTAGGATTGGCAAGTGATGGCTTTAACCCATTTGGAACTCTTAGTATTGCACACAGCACGTGGCCAGCTGTCTTAATTCCATATAATCTACCGCCATGGATGTGTATGAAGCAACCTTTCTTTATGATGTCTTTGCTTATTCCTGGACCTCGTGCTCCAGGCAATGATATTGATGTATATTTACAGCCATTGATTGATGAGTTGAAGGAATTATGGGATGTTGGGCGTCTAACATACGATGCATCAAGGAAAGAAAATTTTGTGATGCGTGCAGCTATCTTATGGACAATTAATGACTTTCCTGCATATGCAAACTTGTCTGGGTGGAGCACAAAAGGCAAGTATGCATGCCCCACTTGCAATGTGGAGACAACACGTCATTATCTTAAAAACTCTCGAAAGTTTTGTTATATGGGTCAACGTCGCTTTCTAGATGAGACTCATAGATATAGACGTCAAGTAGAATCATTTGATGGACAAATTGAACTACGATCTCCTCCCCCTAACTTCACTGGCCAACAATTGCTAGCCGAGGCAAGTAAGGTGAATATAACGTTTGGGAAACACCATGCTCAAGTAGTTGGCTCTAAGCGCAAAAGGGATTGTGAAGGAGTAATAGGGTGGAAGAAGAAAAGTATTTTCTTTTCATTGCCTTATTGGGAACATCTCTTAATACGTCATAACCTAGACGTGATGCATATCGAGAAGAACATTTGCGAGAGTTTAGTTGGAACACTATTAAACATGGAAGGGAAAACCAAGGACACGTTGAATGCCCGCTTGGACCTGCAAGAACTGGACATTAGGCATGCCCTGCATCCAGAAACTACTTCTAGTAAGGTTCATTTGCCTAAGGCGTGTTACTCCTTGACCGCGGAAGAGAAAAAGCTACTCTGCACAGTGCTCTCCAAGGTTAAAGTGCCAGATGGCTATTCGAGTAACTTATCCCGATGCGTTCATGTGAAAGAACTTAAAATATCAGGAATGAAGAGTCATGATTGCCATATATTAATGCAACAGCTACTGCCAATAGCAATTCGCAAAATTCTTCCCAAAGAAGTTAGTACAGTTTTGATTGAGCTAAGTACGTATTTTCGTGAATTATGCTCCAAAACTGGGACAGTTAATTGCTATGAGCAGTTAGAAAGTCATATACCTCTAGTACTTTGTCATCTTGAGAGGATTTTTCCCCCAGCTTTCTTTGATATAATGGTTCACTTGTCCATACACTTGGCAAGTGAGGCTAAATTGGGAGGACCTGTTCACTATCGCTGGATGTATCCTATTGAGAGGTAAATCCCCATACCATGTGTCATAATGTTAGGTAGTATGTATTAAAATAACTACTAATATATCATGGAAAATTATTTGTCATAGGTACCTTCACACGTTGAAGTCATATGTGCGCAATCGAAGTCGTCCTGAGGGATCAATTGCTGAAGGATACCTGGCTGAAGAATGTTTGACATTTTGTTCAAGATATTTGAACGATGTCGAGACAAGGGCTAACCGGCCAGTGCGAAATGATGATAATTATGTGCAAGCACCACGATCCTTCCTCAACATTTTCTCATCGCCCGGGCGTGGCATTGGGAAGGCAGAGTTTATGAATATTGACGAAGTTACGTGGGTACAAATGCATAGATGGGTGTTATTTAACACATCTGAAATATACACACATGTAATGTATGCACGTCTACTATCTCCTCTCCACTTGAATCTCGACTTTGTAGCACCCTTAGTATCTCTAATGCATCTTAACCTTTTGTAGAGAACATAAGGAAGCCCTCCGAGCACGATACCCGAACAAACGACAAATAGACATTGATCGGATTCATAACTCTGAGTTTCCTCAATGGTTTCGTGATGCTGTGAGTTTTGCCTCTACTAAATTGTAAATTCATGTTAACCAAATACTAAGGTTGTGCATTCTTTGGCTTCTAATGAACAGGTCAGCAGTTCTGATGAACCTAATGATGTTCAACACTTGTCGTGGGGTCCTTCGAAGGTTGTTCACAAGTTTAAAAAATACCTTATTAATGGGTGTAGGTATCGCACGCAGTGTGCAGATAGGAGAAGTAAAACCCAGAATAGTGGAGTTGTACTCTCGGCAAGTTGTATTAATTATGGAACGGTTAATGACAATTCCCCCACAACCAAAGATGTGACGTACTATGGCGTGTTGACTGACATCACAGAGTTGGATTATGGAGGAGGGTGACATGTAGTCCTATTTAGATGTGATTGGGTTGATAGGCGCGGCATTCAGGTAGACGAGTTAGGATTCACAATTGTGAAACTTAATCGACTACTATGTACGGATGAACCCTACATTCTCGCTTCACAAGCGAAGCAAGTCTTTTATGTACAAGATCCTGTTAAAACTGAGGGGCACGTCCCTGTTAAGATAAAGCCTAGAGAATTTTATGATGTCAATGGAGAGTCGTCTACATCCACTGAAGAAGAAATTGTTGAATCTGAGCCCGTTCCTGTTAGAAGGTTTGATAATATGGATGGTGATGAAGATGTTGTAATAGAGTGTTAGCAAGTTGGGTCTTCTAAGTTCATAGAGTAATGTATGAAGTTTGATAATATGGATGGTGATGAACATGTTGTGCATCTCAACTTTAATGCTATTTTACAATATGCACAGTATATGATTGATACTTATATTTTATTCAATGGTTTAATATATGTGGTTCAATCTATTTGGCTTTATGGCTGTGATACATTTGATGTTGCTTTCTGAACTTATATTTTTTCTATGCATGAATATGTACAATCTTGAATGTTATAACAGGTTAAAATAATATAGAGATGAGTCGTCTAACTCAAAGAGGACAGTTGCAATCTCGAAGAGCAACCTTATCACAACATGTTTCTACTTCACAAGCTATATCAAGTCAGGAAAGGTCACAACATGTGTCTCAACTATCTCAAACAGATACTGTAGTCCCTGAGACTATTACTCCCTCTATTGCTGGAGAGGGACAACCGCTATCTGAAGATCAACAAGAACTTGCTGACCATGATATGAATGAAGTTGAACAACAACTAGAGAGGATTGCGGATGGACGCCTATCTACAAGGCATAGGGATGAAGCTGTTCGTATAGGTAATGTTTGCTGACTTATCGCAAGTGTAAATTTTTTTTTCTTCCAGATATGACATAGTTTGAGGAAATCGATTTTTTTTTTTTTAATATTCATGATATATAGCTTATTTCACTTTGGGTGCTATTGGAATTGCAGTACAACGATATAAGAAACGCAAGGGTATGCATCAATATGAAGGCCCAAACCATATAAAATTGATGGTGGTGAAATGCAATGCCTTTGGACAGCCTATCGGCAAGACAGCAGCAAAAGTATCTACTGAAATTGGTATAATAGCACGGGATGGAAGTAAGGTGCCTCTTTCACCTTGCAAATGGCCAAAGATATCACCAGATGTGAAGGAGACTATTTGGAAGCTAATATCGGTAATAGTCTTGCAAGTTTAATAATATACGACATAGCACATTTTCCCAAATCGTATTTCTATATTACTTATCGTAGCTTGATAATTATTGGAATACTACGTTTTTGTCACAGGCAAAGTTCTCATTCGAAAACTGTACGGACAAAACTAAGGTATTTGTCTATCTTGACGAGTGTTTAAAATTTGATAATTACTGTTTCTATATATTGTCATGTGATTATATTATACTAAAAAAAACTTTATTATAAAATTTGACAGAGATGGGTCCTTACTAAAGCTTGCGATTGTTGGAAACAATGGAAACACAATTTGTTCAAGGCATATCATAGGTATGATCGACCACTTGAGCAACAATATGAGCACACTGATGATGGGGTGGATAAGGCTCAGTGGCGGATGCTTGTACAATACTGGAGGAGCGAAAATTTTAAGGTGTATATGTTAAGTACTGTTTTTAACTAGTACGATAGTTCATATGATTGAAAAGGATTGTAACTGTGAATTGTGTTTGTATGCAGAAAGTCAGTGCACAAAATAAATCAAATCGCGCCCGATTAAAGATGATTCATCGATGTGGAACCATGTCATTTGCACGTAAATGGGAGGAAGAGGTAGCAATTTTTTTCCCAATGATTCTATATATAATGTATGTTGTGTGCCATGCCGCTCATATATTACCCCTTAATGCATGCAGATGTACTAGCTTATGTATATTATTTTAATGTAATTTGTATTATTTCAGAGAGAAAAAAACCCAAATGGACAAGAACCAGATCGAATGCAAATGTTCAAAGCAACTTAACATTATCTGATGGATTATTCCCTCAGCCTGAAGCAGCAAGGAGATATGTACGTTATATTCTATTGAATTATATGAATGTACCTAGTTAATGTGTTGTTCAAATGTTGTTAACCATCATAAACTGTATTTGATCATTTATGGTTTATGGGTATGTGCATCTGTTTTGATGTAGTCGCAAATGGAACAACTCACACAGCCAACAGATGGCCAAGAGGGAATGAATAGGGAGGAGGCGTTTAGAGATGTGATGGGGGGGGGGGGGATGGACATGGGAGGGCCAAGATGTATGGGGTTGGCGTCACTCGAACAATGCTCCGCAATGCAGGGGGGGATGAAGCTAATGCCAAAGTACGTGAACTAGTGCAATCACATGAGCTTACTAAGCAACAGCTGGTTTCAGCGCATGATGCAACTGCACAAGAGCTAGTAGCTACGAAGGAGAAGCTAGCAGCCACTGAAGCAAGCTGGAGACAACGACAGCAAAGTTGGAGACAACGACAGCAAAGTTGGAGACAACGACAGCAAATTTGGAGACAACGACAGCAAAGTTGGAGACGACGACAGCAAATCTGGAGACAACGACAGCAAATCTGGAGACAACCAATCGGAAGGTAGACACGTTGACCAATGATATGGAGGCATTTAGAGCATTCATGTCAAACATGCAACCTCTAATGGGATCCGCGACGCAGCCAAGCAGGTTGAGTAATTAAACTTTAACCATACGCACCTAAATACATGAATAATTAAACTTTAACCATAGCTAATTTGAATGTTGAATGCTGCTTGAATGCTAAAGTGATGAAATGCTTGAATGCTGAAATGTATGTTGAATCGTATGCTTCAATTGCGTAAATGTATGCTGAATGCTGCTTGAATGCTATTTGTATGCTTGTAAAAGGTTGCTTGGAAAAGTAGTAACAATTTGCTGAATGCATAGGTAAATGAACATGAGAAAGCTGATGGCTCAGATCAGGGAGCTAGTGGAGCTCCCTCGTAGACACCCCCAGCTCTTTAAGTCGTTTTGGGTTGGTTTTTATTACCGTGTCTAAATTTGAGTAGTGCCATCTAAATCTGAATCTTTGCTGCATGTGTTCTGTATGTGTTTTAACTTTGCATGCGTGTTCTATATGTGGTATGAAGTTTGCTCGTGGAGATGAAATGGATGAGAAGGTTCACAAGGACTTTCACAAGTGATGGTTCTCACATCATTTTGGTGTTAGACAACGATCCTCCATCTCAAAGGAATAAGGTTGTACTTCTTTACTCATTGAATATTTTTATTATTATTATTTTTATTTATTTATTTATTTATTTTTACGCATACTAAAGCTAGTACTAGGTTAGTGCGACCTAAGTTGGACAGGCAATGGGAGAAAATAGAAGAAGGGAGACAATAGAACAGAGAAGGTAAACATGATAGGGTTTAGTATATTCATTCATAGACACAGTTTAAATAAAATAAAGGTGTATAGCTTTATCTTGGTTGTGGCACTGCAAGCTGAAAGCTAGAGTGCTTTGAACATTTCATAAATCACATAATAAAAAAGTAAAAAGATGAAATGGGCTGACAAAGGATGAAATGGCTACCAAGCTACAATTATGGAAGAACTTCTGTGGCAATAATGTAAAAAGATTAACAATCCAACAAGCTGATATAAATCAAAGGAAAACAATTTTACAAGAATAATTGCTAATTTCAGCTAATTCATAGATTTTCACCCTTGTCTCTCTTAATTCTTATATCTTATTGCTTTCAGTAAACAGTTCTGACACTTGTAATGCATGAATATGAACAATTGGTGGCAATCCGTCGTCCGTTTATCTTATGTTTTACTTGTCTTATTGTTCAGGTGACATTAATCGGTTAACATGGGGAAGCAAAGGTCGCCTTCCACCTCCTCATATGAGGCGGCCTCTTCCAGGTGCTGGACTGATGCAACATAGCACATTTGGTCCTGGTATCCACCCCCACCCGGCCCGTCCCCTCCTTTTGACATGTTGCCTCCCCCGGAAGTCTTAGAACAGAAGATGTCTACACAACATATGGAGATGGAAAGGCTTGCAACAGAGAACCAGCGGCTTGCAGCTACTCATGTAGCTTTGAGGCAAGAACTTGGTGGTGCACAATAGGAGTTGCAGAGGTTGCAGGCCCAAGTCGGTGCTATGAAGAATGATAAGGAACAACATATGAGGGGCATCATGGATAAGATAGCTAAGATGGAAGTTGATCTGCATGCAGCAGATTCTGTTAATGCAGAGTTGCAGCAGGCACATACTGAGTATGGAGTAAGACATATGTTAGTATGTTTATTTTATAGCTTTATAAAAGTCCCCATGACTCCTGTCATTACTATATTTGTATGTATGTATGTGTGTGTATATATATATATATTTTTTTTTTTTTTTTCAGTTAGTGTATCACAGTTACATTATTCATGTTCCTTATTTCATTCTTCAGGTGATGGATAAGAGCAATTTCAAAATTGTAACTAGTGAAGAGTTTGAAGTTGCACAGTCTGGGCAATACCTTCTGAATCTTCCAATAGCAGTGGATGAGTCCAAGGTTTAAGAAATACATTGCTTATGTGTGCATTACTAGATTAGTTACCTCATGTTTTAGATGTAAATGCTGTGTGCTTATTTGAAATATCCGTTTCGAAGTTTTGATATAGGATGTTTTAGCTTGTTTTCTGCATTCTAATCCCCTATCTTATGTGGTCTACCATAGCTTGACAAAAAGCTTTTCAAGAAATACTTTGCGGATCATCCTCATGAAAACCTTCCAGATTTTTCCGACAAGGTATCTACTTAAGTTTATCTTTTGTAGCTTGGTTTGTAATGCATGTTAAACTTTGTTATTTCTTTATAGAGGTGTCAACATGGGTTGCCGTAAGATTATTAGTGTAATTCCTTGAGATATGTGATATATATTTGCTGGTTTGTTTGATAGAATTTGATGCTGACCACTTAACATCTGGGTGCTAACTTAGCATACATTTATGTAAATCTGTCCACATCTCATGGGGGTGGTTCTGATGTGGGATATCTTCATGGTTAAACCGATCAATAGTGGGGTTGGGATGTATGTATGCACAACATGCTGTTTTTTTTTGTACAATCAAAGCCAAGGATTGAGTAAGGAGGGATTGACCATCTGTATGTATTCTAAAACTTGAATCTCTGGTTGTAAATTTCTCTTTAACATGTTTAGTTACTTTGTCTTTGGCAATTGGGACAGTTTTATGCATTTGATTGAGAAAAGTATTTGGATTTACAACTAGAGAATTCATTTTTCTATGGCTTAAGATGCATTTAACTACATGAAGTTGTGAAATTGCTTCCAAACGGGACAGTAGAGAATGAGGTGTGAATGGGTTGGTTTTCATATACCTTAAAAATTTTACAATGTTACACAACTGGAATGTGCTTGGTATGTTGTAGTTATCTAATGCAAATCTAATGTGCTTGGTATGCTTTCTAAACTGGGAATATCTATGTTTTTTGAACTGCAGGGAACTGCAAAACAAGATTGCAATTAGGGGACGAGCAGCAGCACGGTGGGTGCGCACTGGACTGGGCAGTCTTTCGCAAAACAGAGTGTTCTCTGTTTGGATGGGTGTTGCGTTTGCTGCGGTCCGAAGCTGCGATGACATGGACTGCTGCGATGCTGTGTTCTGGCTGTGTTCACATGGACTGCTGCTGCGATGCTGTGTTCTGGCTGCGATGACATGGACTGCTGCGATGCTGTGTTCTGGCTGCGATGCTAGTGCTGCGGACTGACTTGCTGCGTGGTTGCGGTTTTTGATAATCTGCGGCTGCGTGGATGCGGTTTTTGATATTTTGCGGCTGCGTGGATGCGGGTATTCTGCGGCTGTGTACGCTGGTTCTCCGTAATCGCCTTCAGTTCTAGGTCATGATTCTGGGGCTTCTGGTGAGGCCGCGACGCCTCCCAAACCCCCCAGGAAGGTGCCCAAGACTCCACACAAGGTACCTATCTCATTTGCAAGTTTTTTTTTCTTTTCGATTTTCTGTTTATTAAGCTCAGATTAAAGGTTCTAGTAAATACAAAAGCTAGATATTATGATATGCAAAGTTTGAACAACCTAATATTATGATATAAAAAGTTTGTTTGGTGAAGGGAAAGAAGATGATATTATGATTTACAGAAATTGTTTGGCGGAGATTTGGGGAAGAAGATGATAGAAGGAGTGTGAGAAAAAAATGACATTGTTTTAGGAAAAGAGTGGATGATTATTGTTTATTACAAGACAAAGGGGGTACTTTGGAGTTTTTTTTTTTCCAAACTTCCAAATAAATGGTTCAAAAATTTCAGAATGGTTATTGTAAAATATAGATTTAATTTTAATTTTTTATATACATAAATTCCATTCATTTAAAGTCAATTAACAGGACCAAGCCCAGTGTAATGAGGTTCTTGGGTGAAATTCATGCGGGCACATGTCCGACTATCAATGTCAGCTATAGGGTGTCTATAACTAAAGATTAATAGGTTAAATGAGAGTGTGTTTACCTCACAAGCACTCCTTGGTGGATGCTACCATTTGACCTTATTCAAGGAGTGTAGCTAGAAAGGAATTAGAGTATGACTAAAACGAAATAGGATAGGCTTAAAAGAGAAAAACATTACTTGTGCATCAGCTGATTGCTAGTACTGAGAATTCTTTTTTCAAATGAAGTAAAGCTTTCAAGGCCATATAGGGGAATGTAATAGTATGGTTTTTAAGATCTTTGCAGGCAACTAAAGAATTGAAAGACAATAAAACAATTCTTTAGTAGGGAAATGTAATAGTAGGGGAATGTAATAGTCCAGGCTTCCCGCTGATCCCGTCCCGTCCGGTCCCGTCCCGAACCCGTTTGGGATGGGACGAGGTCGGGATGAGGTTTTTCCCATCCCGTCCCGATCCCGTATGAACGAGATGTGATTGGGATGGGCATATCTCGTCCCATCCCGTCCCGTGCCCACCCCTAACACTAGATAGGCATGTTTATACATAATCTCCCATCTCTTACTACTTTCAATAGTTAATAAAATTTAAAATAAATTAAAGAAGCTTTATATTGTGTTCTTTGTTCACACTTGTGCATTCCTTCATTTGATTGCATGAATGCGTATTTCTATTTCTTTGTGCGTGTAGTATATGTGTTCGTGCGCTATATGTGTTTGTGTAGTATATGTGTGCGTGTAGTATATGTGTTCCTTACAACCGCTACGTACGGGGGTACGTGACGACTTTACCCGTATAAAACACAAAGAAAAAATTAAAAGCAAAACTTGTCGTGAAGTCCATTGCATATTTAAAGCACCAGACGAACTCATCCCAAATAACCAGCGCCCCAGGAACCTGGACAGCACCCATCTTATCCTCACGAACTCTTAGTCGCAGCGATGTAGAAGCCAAAAACCGACGCTGTAACAGCGCGTACAGCAGAACGCTGACTCTGTCAGCAGCGTATTCTGGCTGCCAAGCTGAAAATTCATCGCACCAAACGAACCAAATCTGTCTCCCAGCAGACGTAAATCTCCGCCCCGCTACGCCTGAAACGTACAGCAGAAGCAACTCTGTCTACGCAGACCACAATGTTGTCTGTGTGCAGAGTGCGGAATGTGACACGCGTTTGCTCCGCTACGCCGCATTCCCTTATCCGCACGACCTCTGAATCGCAGCAGTGTAGACACAGGCGCTGTAACAGCGCGTACCGCAGAATGCTGACTCTGTCAGCATCGCACTCTGGCTGCCAAGCTAGAAAACCATCGCACCCTGTCTTGGGGTCCTGCAAGCGAACCAAACCTGTTTCCCAGCAGACTTCAATCTCCGCCCTGCTACGCCTGAAACGAACAGCAGAAGCACGCATCGCACTCTGTCTACGCAGACCACAGTGTTGTCTGTGCTGCAGAGTGCGGACTGTACAGCCAAACCGCAGTCCAGCCAAACCGCAGTCCAGCCAAGCTTTCACCACCTGGATTGCAATGTTATGCGTGTCTGCAGTCCAGCCAAACCGCAGTCCAGTGTGAGCTTTCACCACCTTCTGCACTGCAATGCACTACACATTGCTAGCTTAAAAGGTTCGTGTTTTGGTACTTGTACAATCAATTGGCTTTTGTTCAAAAGCTGTGTAAAAACCTTAGTTAAATAATGTTTTTATGATAAACATATTATTTTTATGTTGTATATACAACTAGCCTGTATACGATACAAGTGTTAGGTGTTCTCACATGGTGATAGTAGTTGTTTTGTGCAAGAGGGCCTTAGTAAAATCAACTTGTTCATACTAAGAGACAAGGCATAAATGTCTAATGTCTAATTCGGATATATCTTAACAAGAGACAAGGCATAAATGTCTAATGTCTAATTCGGATGGCATGTAGACATGAAAAACTGCTGGCACTACAGGTCTGGAGCTAAGGTAGACGTAAACTAGGAAATGGGAATCCAACTGGGGGGTTTGGTTTGGTAGGGTAGCGACATAAAGAGAACTGCCATTCTACAGTGCGATTAACTCTGCCAATGCAAAGCTGTTATGAGTTATGACTGTCGTCAGCAAGGTTATAGTGGTACCATTTTAGGACCACCAGAGGGCAAGCGACACCTTATCTTTGCCTGGAACTTTGAAGTTTCCTCTTATCTTGTCCCTTCGCCTACTGGCATGAGTTAACTCTCAGCTTTTAGACCTGTAACAACTCCGTTATCTATTACATTAGTTACTCTTATGACCTTATGCAAACCTCGTGGACATTACTAACTCTAAAACTATTAAATTTTGTTTTCTTTTTTGAATCTGTAATTTAGCATGGTTCCTGCAGTTGCTATTTGTAAGTGGGATGGCCCTGTCCTTTTTAGGACTCATCCTTGTGAATTGTATTTAAGAATCTATTAAGATAAAAAGAGAAGAGTTGTTATAGGATCTTTTGACATTCAGTAGGGTTTCACTTTGAGGATTAGAATAGGATGAAATCTTGTATTTCTGTTGTTTTGTTTCCTTTCCCTTTTTATCTCATTTTGCTTGATGCTTACTTGCAGGCCATCATCTCATAGTTTTTTTTTTTAGGGTCTGCTTGATAGCCTGAAAATTTATTTTTCAGTTAAGATTCCATTTTCCATTGTTTGATTAGCCACATAAGTAGGAAAACAAGGTACACTTGATTTTCCTGACATCCCCCCATAAGAAAACTATTTTCTGGATAAACATGTACAGTATTATAAAAAAGAACTGTTAGAAAAAAAAAACTCTCAAAACTCATGTACAATAAAGCTAGATTTAAGACTAATTTTGTAATAGGAAATTACCAATATACCCATAACACCTAACAATTTTTAATATAATTTTCTTAGTCCTTTTTCCTAGTAAGAGAGTATTCATGGTAAAGTAATTTTTAGGGGTGGGCATCCCATCCCGTGATCCCGAACCGATCCCGTCCCGATTTTTTTGGGTCATTTTGGGATTGATCAAACTCATCTTGATCCCGTCCCGATCTCGAAACATGCCTGATTCAATTCAATTCTTCTTCTCAAGCAATCTCTGTTATTGTCAGTCTTTTGTAACAGCAACTCAACTCTGTTTGTGGCTTGCAAGATTCCGTTCTTCAAGATATCAACTGTCTGACAGATCAAATTAGTCTGGAATAGCTTGATATCATCAATTCCTGAAAGAAACGTATTCAAACACAGGTTAGTTCCTAACACAAGAACAGTGGAGTATCAGTATACACATGGTAATTGAATGTTTCAAAGATTGATAGATTTATCAAAATTGTCGAGTTATTAATTCGTTTTGAATAGAAGAAAAAAAATTTGCCACATATGCAATAATGTCTACTAATTAATAAATGTGTGAATTACTCCAATGGATTGTAAAATAAATGTGTGAATTACTTCAATAGATAAGATGTACTAAAATATATTTGTGCTACAGATCCGGAAAGGTTTAGATTTGCTAGAGACACATCAAACGGGAGAAGGCAGTTGAATTCCTGGAGCAAGTCACCCGTTCTCCTTTGGATTGTAAGAATCAAACCATGTTTCTTTTGTTAAATATTATCTCTGATTATGAATTCAACACTATTATGCATTTTCCATTAAATTCTGCAAAGTATAATGATGTATAGTACCTTGATTTGATTCAATCCCATAAGATAAATGAATTGTGAAGATATAACAAAATTTGCCTACTTAAATATGAATGTGTTCCAAGTATCTGCAAAGTATATGAATGTATAGTGCCTTATGATGTATGTGTTCCAAGTATCCAAGTATAATGATGTATATTATTAGACACATCTAGTTTAAATTTGATTCATTTTGGGTAGGGTGAGTACAATGTCTGCTTAATTTTATATAGCTTTAATTATCGACGCATCAAGTGTACAACTCACCTAATTTATTATTGAAAAAAGTTGCAATCCGCTCCGAATAGATTGAAAAATACAAAGTTTGACTTGTGAATCAACAAATTGGAGACCATTCTTAAATTGGATAGCCATGACTGCTTCATGCTTCATGCTTCATGAATAAGTCCAATTATTATAAGCATGAATGATTAATCTAGCTAGCTAACAGTATGTTGCTTATTGTTTCAGGCATGCTTATTTAGACAGTTCGTTCGATCTGTCGTCAAGGTCGATTATTTTACTCTGAGACATGAATTTATAATGGTAAGTCATATCCTTCGTAAAAGTGAGTTACTTGTACGAATTTTATAGATTTAGTGAGTAAAACATGTTGTTTGTGATTAACAGGCACATTTGGTCCCCCAAAACGCGAATAAATTTGATTTTCAGAAATGCATCAACAGATCACTTGAAGAAGATTTCAAAGTTGTAGGAATCAGTCCAGTAATTTGGTTCATAGCAGTGTTGTATGTAAAAATTTTGTTTTATGTCCCATAGACGATCACAATTTTGTTTTATGTAGTTATTTCAATTTGAGGTTGACAGTATTTGGGATTGTATTTTTTTGTGATGGACAATTTATTGAGTATATGAAAATTAATTTAATTGTGTTCAGGTTTAAGATGTTTATAATTTGCCAAATTTTAAAATTAATATAATGACAAAAAAAAGTATATGCTAAATTTTAAAATTAATATAATTTAAATATAAAAAAATCATTTTTCAATTTTATTTTGTTAGCCACGGCTTAAAGGCCGTCGCTAAAATAAACAAATTTTTTTTAAAAAAAAAAATCAGTTAGCCACGGCAAAAATGCCGTCGCTACAATAAAAAAATTTTAAATTTTTTTTTAAAAATCAGTTAGCTACGGCTAAAAGGCCGTCTCTAAAACAAAAAAATGTATATATTTTTTTTTAAAAATCAGTTAGCTACGGCTAAAAGGCCGTCGCTAAAATAAAAAATTTTATATATTTTTTTTAAAAATCAGTTAGCCACGGCCAAACTCCCGTCGCTAAAATAAAAAAATTAATTTTTTTTTTAAAAATCAGTTAGCTACGGCTAAAATACCGTCGCTAAAATAAATAAATGTTAAATTTAAAAAAAAATCAATTAGCGACGGTATTTTGCCGTCGCTAATATAAAAAATATTAAATTTTTTTTTTAAAAAAATCTGCTAGCTACGGGTAGTTTACACTTTAGCGACGGTTTTATGCCGTGGCTAATTAGCTATGGCTATTGTGCCGTCGCTGAATCAAATAGCGACGATAAATGCAGCTACGGAATAGCGACGGTTGGTGTGCCGTCGCTGAATCCTCTTAGCGACGGTTTTGGCTCATTCAGCGACGGTTTTTAGCCGTCGCTGATTTCCATTTTTTTTGTAGTGGAAGTTTCCTAGTGTATGGTGATTTCCTATTGTATTTTGACTACAGTATTTATATTGCTAATGAATGAATGAAAGAGAACAATTTTGGCCTTAAACTTGTCATGAATCAAAGGCGGTTCATGGTTTGACGAGGTTGTGAGCGTGTTTAAGCAAATTTCAGTGAGTTTGACCCTATCTAACTAAGTTTAATTTTGAGTGTTAATATTGGTTTGCATGTTAGTAGTTAAGCTCAAATATTAGATAATTCATGTTAAGGGTGAATAAGACTTTGGATTATTTTTCTGTAATTGCATGGATCAGGTCTACATGTCTGTGTGGAGGTTTCCTTATTCATGATTTTAGGTCTGATTGCTTTAAATGTTTGTGTTTTGCATGTGTAACAGGGATGTTATGTCATACGAAAACTATTTTCAGTTTAATTGCTAAGTTTGAGTTTTATCCTTGTATAAATGTTTTCCATCACTTCTAATCATTTAGTTTCAATTGGTGTTTGATGTATTGAGTTGCCTTTTTGCTTGTTTATGGACTGATCATAGCTTAGTTTGAAGTTATCGCATGTTTAACATGAAAGCGCTTTTTCACTGGACTGATATCGGTAATTTAAATTATATGTTTGGCTCCCTGGTTATACATGTGAATGTTATATTAAATTATATGTTATGTATGTGAATGTTATATTATTGTTGCTATGTTTGGTATTGCTCTCTATTGTTGATATTGTTTTGGCCACTGTTATGAAGCAATGTAACTGAGTTTGCATGTTGTATGGGACCGAAGGATAGTTTTGGGACTGGATACGATTGTTTTGGGAGTGTTTTGTGGCCAGAAACAAAGTTGTTTTGGGACTAATGGTGCAGATTAAAGCGTAGTGGTTTTAATAATATTTTGTGCACTGGATCATTGATTATTGAGGATTGTTTTGTAGACTAAAATTGAATTGTCTTCAACTAAGTTTGAGGGTTGTTTCGATTGATTTTAGAGGTGTTGTTATAGTAGAGTTTGGTGGCTATTTTCAGCAGAGTGACAACATCCCCTTAAATTTTTTGATATATTGGTATTTTATGATAATATGGATGTTATTTGAAATATTCATGCATGAGTTAACCTATAGAAAAGGATAAAGAAAATCATTTTGATTTTGCAAAACGAACAATTTCATCTTGACATTTTGAGTTCTATGTTCGAAGTGCAATAAGTTGTAAACTTATTATATGGATGATGTTCTGAATGTTTATGTATAAAGTAATTTTTGGAAATGATGTGTTGTAATGTATTGTGGTATGGAAGTCTGTTGTGTTAGAGAATGACAGTTCCATAGTTGCATGAATGCTGACATTATAACATAGACCATGATTATCTGCTTTGAGCTGTTAAATAACATATAAATGTGATTGCATAATTAAGCGCCCTGAAAAGGGAGTAACACTTGGCCTTGAGAACGTGGTGTTAACCCCCACATCCAAAAGAGGAATTCCTGCAGTAGTTCATCTCTCCCTAGGTGCTAGTGCACTGCAGGTGATGTCTAGTAGCTAAGGATGGGTTGAGATGACTAGTACGTCTGTGAGGTTGCCCGGGTTTATTCTCCCCACACCCAAAAACAATACTCCAGTAGTAGTTCATCGCTCTTTAATCACTGGTACATTACAAGTGATGCCTAGTAGAGAAGAGGATGGGTTCAAATGGCTAGTATGGTCGTGAGGATGTGTAAGCTTATATTCGGGATGAAGATTTTCCGCCCTGACGTGCGCTTTGATATGAGAAATACCAGAGATGATTCAGAGATGTTTTGTAGAGGGAAAAGAGTATTATGTAGGCACATTTGGAGTGTTGCATCTCATGTGCATATTACATCATGAATGAGCATTTGGAATAAAAAGTGGTGATGCATCATTTGTTTATGATTATCTTTTTTTATCTGTCTTAATTGATATTATGCATTTTATCTGTGATTGATGTTTTGGTTCTCCTCATACCAAATAGTGCTAACCCATTTGCTTGTTTTTTGGCAAATGGGTGTACCCTACGTGGGTGCAAATGGTCGTGTTGTTGTTGGTGGTGCTACAAGGGTGATGGGTGATCGTGTCTTGACTGCTTGGTCGGACAGCCGAACACCTGAAAGGTAGGTTGAACACTCAGGTTTAGATTTTAGTTGATTTACTTTATTTCGCCGTGTGCTAACCAGGTGTAACGATTGGCAAGTAAAGTAAATTGAAAAAAAATTGTCTCGCATCTCAGTTTCCGAGATATTTCTATGTCACACTTCTATTTCACTACACCATATTGGCATTTTTGTAACACCCTCCAAAACAGTATCACTTTTGAAGTGTAACAATTCACCTAACAACTTTACACATTTCCACAAACAAAATGATACAATAATAGTATCACCATGAAGAGTATCATTATAAAAGTGATACTATTCATGGTGATCCAAATTATTGTATCATTTTTTTTGTGTTACTGTTTTTCATTTTTTTGACTAAATTTAGTTTTGATTTGAAATTGTTTTGTGAATTGTAACATCTAAAAAGTGATACTGTTTTGAGAGATGTTACAAAAGTGCCAATTTGGTGTAGTGTTTATTCTTTGTTTATCCTCTTCCTAGTTCCCTCTCACTCTATCTAATGTAAAAAAATTGTCTATCTACACTCTTGAGACGAGTCTCACCGTTTCACTCGAGATTCATCTTCCCCAAGCTCCGAGGAGTCATTTTCTTCCTTTCACATATTCTCTTCTCACTGAAGTTCTTTCATCTTTCAACGCGATTCTCACTGAAACCTCTCTGTGAAACTCTAGTCTCACTCAAGTTTGGATGTGTTCTTCTTCTTTTTCATTTCTACTTCTCTCTTCACTGAAAATTTTCCTCTATCCATACTCGATTCTCACTGTGAAGGTGACTGTGCATCTTATCGAACGTATAGTTTTGTTTGAAGAGTCTCAATTGATTGAATGGTTGAAGAAACTATTAAAGAAATCAATTGATCGAACCTCCTATGGTATTTGTATCGTCTGTGTTTGATCTCGCAATGTCGATTGATCGCAAAGGTAGTCACCAGATAAGGTAATCTCTCAAACCATTTTATGTGTGTCCTCTGCATTTGTTAAGTTCTAAAAAAATTATCTCAATTTGTGTCGAGTATATTGCCACTCATGCATTGTCTAGGAAATGTGTGAAAGGACATATCTCTTTTCACCCTTTTGCTATTTATTTCTATTTGTGATAGTTATGTCTAGTTACTTATTTAACTTATAATTTTTATGTTTATGTTAATACCAATGCTCGAATTATTAGCACCACATGTAGGATCAACTAAATGTATGTTGATACCGGTGTTCGAATTATTAGCATCAATTATAGGAGCAACTAAATTTACTGATTTGTACATTGGTTGTTTTAGAATTATTAACAGCTTTAGCGTGCTTGCAAATGTGAAGGCTGCTAGAAGGCATCAAGCTAAGAGAAAGGATGCCATAACAAACGACACCCTAAAAGTGAAGGTTGAGCCTAACTACCCACCCTCTAGTCCACGAGTTGATGGAGATACGTGACTCTTCCATCTGTGCATGTAGTCTTTACTTGTCTGCATGTAAGGTTCTTGTGTTTTTTTTTTTTTTATGTAAATATATAAAATCTATGGTCAAAACGAAATGTGGATCTCGAAAGTCGTTCGATGTTATTTTTTCCTCATTGTACAACTATATAGCATTCAGTTTACGTGGATGCTTTGGGTAAAGTTTGGAGCTGAGGGTCGTTTTGATGCTATGGTGTTTTTGTGTCCCAGAAGTTTATGTCTTTGTGTGGTGGTCTTTTTGGATGTCGAATGGGTGAGTTTGTTACTCATATTTTATTTCATGTAATATAAAAATGTTGGTTGTGTTAATGAAATCGACTTGAGTTTTTAACATAGTTTGTTGTGTTAAATTTCTCTGTATTGGTTAATTTTTAGTCAATACCGGTAACAGTCGCAATACTTTTTTTTACACCAGTATAGAAAAAGGCATGGTCGTTTCACGAACTATTTGGTTATTCAATACGTGATACCATAGAGATCACAATACTTTTTCCTTATCGGTTAATACCGCAAGGAAACCCTTCAATGACCAACATTAATTAATTGCATTAGGGTTTATTTTCATATTTTTATCAATTTAGTATAAAACACCGATTTTGATATGACACCAACTTTAATTTTGTCTACAAATAAGTGATCAGTTTACTTACAATTACTAATGTAATTAGAGATTTGTTACATTCTATTGTTCTAGTTTCTAACGAAAGAGCATGACATTTCTTCTTTTGGGGCTCATGAGCGAACCTAAACTTCAGACTTCAGAGATTAACTTTGATGTCTCTAATCAAATCCAATCCACAACTAGAATTTATTTAGATAAAGAAATGAGTGGCAACCTTTTTATTTAAAATACGACTAACAAATGAGTTGTTGGATGTGTCACTCTTGCATATTTATTTTCGAACCAAATATTCATGACACTTCATTTTCTAGGGGCAACCTACACTACGGATTTCAGAAATTAATTTTGATGTCTCCAATACAATATAATTCACAACTCGAATTTAGTTGGATGAAATAATGAGTGACAACTATTTTATTTCAATGACGACTACAATATACTGATGATAGATGGCTTGTCAAATGTGTCATCTTGCATATCTACTTTCAAACCAAAGAACACGACACTTCGATTCCCTATGAGCGAACCTAAACTTCGATGTCGCGAGAAATTAACTTTGATGTCTCCAATCGAATCAGTTCACAAATCGAATTTAGTTAGATGAAGAGTTGAGCAACAAAACCATTCTATTTCAATGTCGACTACAATAAACTGATGACAAATTGCTTTTTGGATGTGTCATTCTTGTATATCCACTTTCGAATCGACAAACATGACATTTCTTCTTTGGGCTCCAAGAGCGAGCCTAAACTTTAATGTCTC
Source organism: Berberis thunbergii (assembly GCA_003290165.1). Classification (NCBI taxonomy): domain Eukaryota; kingdom Viridiplantae; phylum Streptophyta; class Magnoliopsida; order Ranunculales; family Berberidaceae; genus Berberis; species Berberis thunbergii. Next base: position 271,595 of record QNQO01001472.1, read on the forward strand.
CAGAGATTAAATTTGATGCCTCCAATTCACAACTCGAACGTTAATATATGAAAATTGAGCAAAACCATTTTATGTCAACAATGATTACAATAAACTGATGACAAATTGCTTTTTATATGTCATTCTTGCATATCTACTTTGAACAAAAGAACATCATATTTCTTCTCTGGGCCCAAAAGAGAACCTAAACTTCGAATTTTAGAAATTAAAATTGATGTATGTTGTATAAACTTCGAAAGTCAACACATTCGATTTGGGGGCTTGTTATAAAATTTTCTACAAATGAGTGGTGAAGCTCTGCAGTGGTGAAGCTCTGCTCTGCGTCTAGAAATCAAAATCTGGGGGAAGCTCTGCGTCATCTGGGGGAAGCTCTGCATCATCTGGAACTCCTCTTTACCAACATCAAAAGCAACAGTGGTTTGTAGATCTGAGGGTGGTTTGTAGATCTGAGGGTGGTTTTTGTAGATCTGAGGGTGGTTTGTAGATCTGAGGGTGGTTTTTGTAGATCTGATTTGAAGGAGTTTTTGCGATGTGGTTTTTCGCAGAGGAGGTGGTTTGTTGTTGATTGATGTGGTTTGTTGTTGAATCCAGAGAGCAACATAACTACGGTTGTTTTGTTGTTGATTGAAGCCATTTTATTGATCTTTCTTTGTTTCTCAGACTCCAACACATGAGAGACAGAATGGTTGATTTGAAGTTACTGCAAACAAGGCGATCTCTCTCTGCTCAAACAAGCTTAGTTTGTTGGCGATCTCTCTTTGTTCAAACAAGCTTAGTTTGTTGGTGATCTCTCTAAGGCGATCTCTCTGCTCTCAAGGCGATCTGCTGTTTTTCGCAGACTAAGGGGGTTTTCGCAGAGAAGGAGGTGGTTTTTTCACAGAGAAGGGGGTGGTTTTTTCGGCAGGAAGAGGTGGTCTTCGCAGGGAGAAGCGGCTTTTTGTAAGAAGAGGTGGCTTTTGCAGGAAGAGGTGGTTTATTGCAGGGTGGTTTTTCTGTAGGGAGAGGGGGTTTTTCGACGGAGAAGAGGGATTCTGGCAGAGTGGTGGGATCTGTCGGTGGTGATCTAGGGCATGCGACGGCGGTGTGCTCATTTTCAGAATTAGGAACACCTTTTGACGATTTTTCGGCTACAAGTAAGATTTCAGTTATTCCTAATCTACATATTATTATGATGCTTGTTTGCTGGTGAGATTGTGCTTGTATGTCCGTTAATTTGTTCTAAATTTGGGAGAGATGGAGGTTAAAGCAGAAAATTTTCGTTTGTTGAAAATTGATGGAAAAGAATTCGGGATCCGGAAGTCAAGAGGGGGCTTGTTATTACTTGAATCAAGCTCGAGGGTTAGAATCAAAGTCTTTGTCAACTCGCAGATGGGACAATGGATTGAGTTCCAGCTTCTGAAAGCTGTGGAATCAGGCACTACTGCTTTCTCAGCCTATAGAAAATTCAACAATAGATGGGTTACGATGGTTAAAGAAGCCAATATAGGAGGAATCTTCCTTTCTATTTTGGTGGGTTGGGGATCAGGGGCCAAAACTATCAGGGTCCCAGCTGGCGTAGAAGGGACAGGCTGGAAACAACTTGCCCAAGCGATGAATGCGATGATTTTTAATAAGGTGTCTCAGTCGTTTCCTAAGCAGCAATTTCGAAGAGATGAGGTTTCAATTCTGCCTGGTTCTAGTGTTGTCCCACCCCCGCGCAAAAGAACCTTTGTGGAGGTAGTGGCCACTAATCACTCCAGTATGAACCCTACCCCGATTGCTAGACAGGGCAACATTGCAGCAACCCATATTCATCGGGATTCTCCCATTGATTTTTTGTCGCAAGTATGGGCCAAACATCTTCCTTCGGATCCCGTTGCAAGAAAAGTTCTTGCAAGGTCGATGATAGAGTTGCCTCAGTCAGTGATTCAGTGGACTCCGGTTACTCTTCCGTTTGGACAGACTGCTTTTTTGGTTTTCACCAACTCTCCACACGTGTCCCCATGCGAAGCAATCGACCCACCTCCTAGGTTGCCGACAATGAAGGATCAGTCTCCCCCGCACTATTCAATGCTTCCCAATTCCCCGGCCTCTCGTGCCGCTTCAGAGGGTAAAGCTGGAAACTCTCTGTCTGAGTCAGTTCGCCCATCTGAGCAGAATAAAGGTAAAGGTATTGTTGGGCCCTCACCCAGCAAAGGACCTAAGTCTTTTTCGGCACAAACCTTGGCTAAGTCTAATGCTCAACAGTCAGCTGGCAATTATTGGAAGGTGTTAGAAGCGGTGGAAGAAGATGTCTTCAACCTGGATCCTCTTTTAACCAAGATGTCTAAGCATGCCCACAGGGATCGAAAGCTGGCAAGAAAAGCACAGCGTGACAGAACCGCTGAATGGGCCAACTTCTCAGTCTTTCCTACCAGATCAAGGTTTATGCTTAAAAGCGATCCAACAAATCAAGCTCAACCAACCAGGCAGAGCAGGGAGAACTTAAAGGTGGTAGTGCCCTTGCTGGACTAACAATGGGAGAGCCTTCCAACCAGACCCAGGATGTTTCAGTTTCTTTACCTTACCCCCCGGGGTTCGAGCCAGTAGCAGCTCTTTGTGTTGAAGCACATGATTTGTCTACAAATATATGTGTTCCTCATGCGGAGAGTTCCTCATCTACCCCAGACCACGTTGGTGCTCTTCCAGGTTTTGAGGTCCCACAGGATTCTGGCAAGTCTCCAATTTTTGTTTCTAGGGTCCATGACACTGCGGAGCCTTCTGTCTCTAACTGTCATGCGACTCAGGAAGCAGCATCAGATCGTTCGGCTTTCAAAGACATTGGCTTGTTAGTGGGAGTGGACCTCAATCATGATGAAAACAGGGCTTTAGATATGGTTCAAGCTGCAGCGCAGGGTAGAATATCTGACACAGCACTGGACAAATGCAACATACTCGGGTCTGAAGGTTTTACATGAACCTTAAAATCCTTTCGTGGAACTGTAGGGGGCTCGGAAATACTGAGCGGCAAAGGGGTTGTCGTAGATTAATTACAGAGAATCGTCCAGATCTTGTTTTCATTCAGGAAACGAAATTGGAGAGATGCTCTAGAGAATTTATCAGAAAATTGTGGGGTGATAGTTCTTTTGACTGGGCTATGGTGGAATCCATTGGCAGCTCGGGCGGCATTTTAGCTATTTGGGACGCCGATCTTTTGCAGATGAGGGAAATGTTGAAAGGGGTTTTTTCCCTTTCTATTCAATTCCAAATGATCTCGGATAACTCAATTTGGTCAGGGACTAACATTTATGGTCCATGTGATCCTTCACTTAGAGACCACTTCTGGGAAGAACTTTATGACATTGCTGGTTGGGTGCAATCTCCATGGGTGTTAGCCGGTGACTTCAATGTTGTCCGTCATATGAATGAAAAAAAAGGATGCAGGAGGAGGTCCACGAGCATGCAGAAATTCAATCAATTCATTAATGAGGTGGAACTCGCTGATTTCAGTCTAAAAGGGGGGAAATTCACATGGTCAAATCATAGAGATCTCCCTATCCTTTGTCGACTTGATCGATTTCTAGCCTCGGTGGATTGGATTGACAAATTTGGTGATAAAGTCGAATGGCTCAAAGGTGCAGCAGGTTCTGACCATCACGCGATTTTGCTTGCGAACTCGTCTGTTGCTGGTGGTACTCGCCTGTTTTCCTTTGATAACAGTTGGTTTGATCACCCTACCCTGGCAGAGGAGATGAAAGTTTGGTGGAACAACTCAGTAGTCTCTGGCCACCCTGGATACTGCTTATGGTGGAAGCTTAAGGCTCTCAGATGCAATCTCAAAAGCTGGCGGACTAAAGTTTGGGGTAAGACAAATTTATGTATTCAAAATATCTCTGCTTTAATTGCTATCATTGATGCGAATGAAGAGATTAGAGATTTGACTGTTGAAGAGAGGTCTTGTAGAGTGCAACTACAACAAGAGTGGGCAACATTAACCAAGAGAGATGATGAGTTTTGGAGAATCAGATCAGGAGTCAACTGGGTTCGCCATATGGATCAGGGGACTAAATTCTTTCATACATTGGCTAACAGACGTAGACTGTTTAACTCCATTGAAGCTCTCAGCACGGGTCAGAAATTGGTAGTGGATGAAGTCAGTATTAAAGCACTCTTGATTTCTCACTTCAAGAAGTTGTTCCATGAAAAGGAGGAGTGGCGACCTTTCTTCTCGGGGATTACCTTCAAGTCTATCTCTCAGTCTACAGCTACTGCCTTGGTAGAAAACTTTTCGGAGATGGAAATTAGAGCGGCAATGGAAGATCTAAAATCTGAAGTTTCTCCAGGTCTTGATGGTTTCTCAATGGTGTTCTATTTGAAGATGTGGGAGGTAATCAAAAATGATTTTCTGAAAGTTGTTGCAGATTTTAACTCGAGAAACTTTCTCGATTGGCGGTTGAACACCACTATCATCTCACTCATTCCTAAATGTGCGGGAATGCGGACGGTAAATGATTTTAGACCTATCAGTATTTTGAATGGGGCCTATAAGATCATTGCCAAGGTGTTGGCTAACAGATTGAAAATAGTTCTTCATTCAGTCATTTCTCCTTTTCAAAGTGCAGCAGTCAGTGGAAGACAGGTGGTTGATAGCCCCTTGATTGCCAATGAAATTATTGATTCCAGAAAAAAAACAAGGTGTTCCAGGGCTTGTTATCAAATTAGATTTCTCCAAAGCTTTTGACAATGTTTCTTGGAGATACTTGAATTTGGTAATGGCTCGCATGGGGTTTGACTTCAAATGGATTCATTGGCTTCACACTTGCAGATCTACAGCAAATTTCTCTCTGAAAATTAATGGTCAACTGTACGGGTTTTTCAATAGCTCGAAAGGCCTTCGACAAGGCGATCCTCTGTCTCCTCTTCTTTTTACTATAGCAGCAGAAGGTTTAACCCAAATGATTCTTAAAGCGGTTGATGCTGGCCTAGTAAGAGGGTTTTCTGTCGCGGAGGGTAGTCCACCCGTCTCTATTCTCCAGTATGCGGATGATACTATCCTCTTTTGTGATGCGTCCGCTTCTCAGGTTCTTGCTCTTAAGAGAATTATGCTTTGGTTCGAAGTTATTTCAGGACTGAAAATCAACTTCCACAAATCAAGGGTGTTGCCCATTGGAGATGTCCCTCATTTGCACCAGTTGGCGGGTTTATTGGGTTGTTCAGCAGGTCACCTTCCAGTTAAGTACCTGGGCATGCCATTGGGGGCTAGTTTCAAAAGTAAAGCTGTGTGGGATGAGACGATCGAAAGGATGGAATCGAAACTAGCGTCTTGGAAACGCAAATTTCTCTCCAAAGCAGGCAGACTAGCTCTTGTCAAATCCACATTAGCATCTATCCCGGTCTTCATTCTGTCTCTTATCAAGGTTCCCTGTTCCATAGCTGCCAAGATGGAACGGATCATGCGCGATTTCCTTTGGGGTTCTTCTCATAACTCTAGAAAGATGCATTTAGTGGGCTGGGAGAAAATTTGTTGCCCTAAATCCCGAGGTGGTTTAGGCATTCGTCAGGTGCTCACTTTCAATATTGCATTACTTTCTAAGTGGCTTTGGCGATTTGCAGAAGAGAATGATAACTTATGGAGATCTCTCATCATGGACAAATATGGGCGCAATAGATGGGTTTGGGAAAAGAGAACTAAGTACACTTCCTTCGGCTGCTCTTTGTGGAAGTCTATCTCCCGGTGCGCAACTGGCTTCTACCCTCACACCTCTCTCCAATGTGGAAATGGTGATCTCATCTCTTTCTGGCATGATGTTTGGTGTAGTAATCAACCTTTGAAGGATCTGTTTCCAAGGTTGTTTTTCATTAACAACAATCAATATGGGAGTGTGAGCAGTTTTTGGTCTAACGACAACTCTTGGGACCTTTCCTTTCGCAGACACCTTAATACTGAGGAACTAGATGAGTTCGCTAATCTCATGCATTTGTTGGGTAGACAAATACTCTCAGAGGGACCAGATAGTTTGGTGTGGAAGGGTAAAGGTGTGGGCTTCTCGGTGAAAGAATTTTCGGATATGTTGGCTGCATCTCATTATGAGACCCACTCTAACCCCTTCATTTCCTCCCACAACAATCTGGTATGGGTGAAAAACCTTTTTCCTCGGATTAATTTCTTTAGTTGGTCAGTTTTGCACGAGAAGATATTGACTAAAGATAGGTTAAGGAAAATAGGAATCATCAATGGGAGTCTTTGTGTGCTTTGCAATGAATTTGAAGAAACACTGGACCATTTGATGCTTCATTGCAGTTTCTCAAAATCCATTTGGAGCAGTTTTCTGGTGGAATTCGGTTTGAGTTTGATGTTTGAAGGCTCCATTTTAGATTGGCTAAGTTGGTGGTCTAAAGCTAATCCTTCCCGACGGGGGGAGTGGTTATGGCGTAGGGTCCCTCACGTTCTCATGTGGTGTGTGTGGAAAGAAAGAAATAAAAGGGTTTTTGAAGGACTACACAGATCGGAACACTCTATCTTTATCGAGATTAGAGAATTGTTGTGGAGGATGGGTTCGGCATGTAATTTATTTAGGGATTTGGGTTTTGACACTTTTATAGTGTCTTGGCATTCCTTGATATAGGGATGTTTCTCGTTGTAATTTATTTCTCTTTCTTTCATTAATAAACATCTTCATGTTTGACCGTAAAAAAAAAAAAAAAAAAAAAAAAAAAAAGTATAAACTTCGATGCCTTCAATTCAATCAAATTCATCACTCCCATTTAAATGAATGACCATGTCGTTACCGCTTCTAAATTTAAGTAAACTAATTAGATAGAACAAGAACAAATCAAAGTACATTAAATGCCAACACATGATTTATTAGATAGAGAAGATGAAATTAGACTAAAATGCATATTACCTAACAAGGACTGAATGAGGAAGTTAAACATTAGAAGGTGATCCACGTAAACTCAAGTTGTTAATTAGTTAGGTTAAAATTTAGATGGTCCAGTAATGATGGGAAGAGAAATGGAGGGATATGAGAAGAGAAATGAAAAGATATGATTAACAAAAATTGATAGAGAAGATAAATGCAATGAGATGATGCAAAGCAATCGATACAAATGGTGAGGGACACGAACAGTAACCAGCTACTCAGACTGAAACTCAATCCTCTTCAGAAACAAGCGACTCATACTCAATGTTTCCATTTTAATCGAGTTTTTTCCATGAATGAGAGAAGGAGGGAGAATGCTATGGTTTCCATTTTAATGGAGTTTTTAACCCTTTGGCAAAGAGAAGAGAATAAGAAAGAAAAAAGAAAAAAAAAAAATGAAGTTTTATGTGTGGTGTGTCCAAATAGAACAAAAGGGTGTAGAGCTTTGGTACAGAGCGAGTAATCATCCATCCGCCTCGAGATAAGCACATTAAATTTGAGATGTGTGATGGTACTCATCTCGAGGCAGATGGGTGGCTTCCACCCATCCCTCGCTCCCTCCCTCGACCCCTAGAATTTTCCGTGTAAGAGAGATAACTCTCCATTAGTCACTTTTTTTTTCTCAAAAACAACTGAACAAAATGGTAAAAATGTGACTCAACATCAATTCAAGAAGGGTTTGGTATATGGTATCAAATCAATATATTTTTTTTAACTTCTAGTGTTTTTTTTTTTTTTTTGGAATTTTCCTAAACAACAGTCTAAATTCTTAGTTTTCTATAAAACCAAGACTACAAATATCATCACCTCATCGCCAAATTTGTGTTCTTCGGTGTGTTTGGTTGCATGGAAAAGAAACTTTTTTCTCGATAAAATATATTTGTCAAGTGTTCAGTTGTTTAGAAAGTAAAAAAAAATTCTCCAAGGAAAAATTCCGGAGGCATTTGGTTGAAATTTCGAACCTGGAATTATAGCATTTGTTTTTTTTGTTCTTAACAAAAAGTGGTCTACTTTGACTAGATATTTGTTTTTACTTCTAATCGGAACAAAAATTTCTTAATCGGTTCTAAACCAGGAACAACTTAATAAGCATCAATGAGATGCTTAGTGCTGAGTACTGAAAAAAAAAAAAAACCTAAATTAGAAATTTTTTCTTGGCAGGTCAAGTGAAAGTGTATGGATGGGTCAAATTTGTAATTCATAAGTTAACTTATAGAGCCCTGATTGGTTCATTGTAATCCGCTGTAAACACAATTTATTTGCTGATATTTTCAATTACAAGTAGTGGACAAGTCAAGTGAATTTATTTATTTGTTATTATTATTTTTTTTTTTATAGAGAATTGATTTGCAAGAGTTGTTAGACCTGCCAAGATTTTTAGTTGGACGATTTCACCACTCAAGCACTCAAATCAGTTTGCTAAAGCATTTATTTTCATTTTCTTACCTAGATTTACTCACACATTAATTTATGAAAATATAAATGAACAAGATATCAAATTTTGACAAGTTTTATTTTGCATATGGTAAGTCAACACCGGACATGAAAAAAATGTAAGGTATGTTTCATTCACCACCAAACATATAGAAAATGGACATGAAAATGTATTTATGTTTGAATTTTTTTTTCAAATCAACCATTTTCATTTTCAGTGAACCAAACATGGACTAATTAGAAGCAAAAGCAAACTTCAAGTTGCAAATTTCCAAATATCATAGAGAGAGATTTTTTTATTGTAGTTGTCATAATTCTCTCACATATGCTACTATATGCATACATATAGTATGTGAGGAGTCCTTCTAGCCGGCTTGGTTTGTCGGCCTGATTTGCATGTCTGATCGGCAGTTAAACACAATCACAAACACTTTAAAGGAAAGGGATAAAAGAGTAATTCTAACCGATCATGCATGCAAACCATGAGCAAATACCAGATCGACCAGAATTTTCGAGTATGTGAGTATTCAGTAATGCGTAATGGACTTTCAAAGTGACACTTTCATGCAGAGTTCGCAAAAGTAGGAAACTAGCGAGGGGAACCATTCACCCCCTTGGAATGCGCATAAAAAAAGTCAATGCACGCATCTCGAGGTGGTGAATGGTTCCCCTCCCTCCACCTCACTCCCCTCGCTGGTTTCCTCGCTCATTTCCTCGCCATGTAGCCTTACTCATTTTAAAAACATGAAACAGAGAAGAAAATTTCTAACTATCGAGGGAAATGGCGAGAAAAATAGCAAGGGACCCCACAAGGGAGTGAAAGCCGTCTATCCCTCGGAATACGGGTTTAAACCTTTTAAATGTATGCGTTGAAAACTCAAACACACATTTCGAAAAAAAATGGATGGCTCCCCCTCTCCCTATCCCACCCCCTGGTGGGGTCCCTCGCTGTTTTCCTCGACAATTTGACGGATTCATTCCCATCATACTCATTAACCAGAGCAGTTAAAGATTCAATGTGATGGAGAGATTGACTTTTCATGAGAATAAAGTAAAAAACTTTAAGAAATGACTACTGATTGAGATCTGATTAACAAAAAGTGCAGCGGGATCCATATGAAACAACAACACATTACATGATCCTGCAACATCGGCTAAAACGTACTCAGGCTGTTCCCATTAGTGAACTAATTAATGTGATCCCAACATTTTCATATTTATTTATTTTGATATTTAAAGTAGAATAAATTTTATTTATTATGTTCAATTTTATCGTGCCAACGGTACGCAAAATACCCTACTCTATATTACAAATCTGGATGGTGTTTGAGGTGGAAAATAAAAGACGGTTGAGATTTAATCAAATATAGAAATCTATCAGATCACATAGAACTTAAAGACCAAGAGTGCATGTGTTTGATTCCCATACCCAACATATTTATATTTATTTATCTTGATATTTATTATGTTAAACTTTTATTGTGCCATCGGCACGTGAAATACCCTAGTCTATCTTAAAATGCATGATGGTTTTTAGGGTGTGAGATAATAGACAGTTGAGATTTGTCCAAATATAATAATCTAACGAATCACAAAAAGCTTAAAGCACCAAGAGTGCATGAGTTCGATTTTCATACCAAACATTTTAATATTTATTTATCTTGATATTTAAAGTAGACTAAAATTTTTTTTATCATGTTAAATTTTTATCGTGCCAACTGCATGGGGAATACCCTAGTAGACAAATAAAATAGAATTGATATATACGTAATCAATGACTTTCTCATATTTATCTAGTATACATATTGATGAGACATCAATCAGTCATATGATTATAGCCATACAAGTGGCATGGGCTAACCCTAATACGGGAATGATTCCAACACGGTCCCAAGCGGACCTATTAATAAACTACTGTTCAACCCGTAAGTCAGGTGCCTAAGCCCAAAGTCACGCCAACCCAAGAGGCACGGACGTTATTGTCTTAAACATGAATCTTAGAGTTGTCATAGGCTCGAGATTCACTCACATAAATCAGTTCTTAGCCCAATCAAGCATTGAGTCCTAAATAGAGCCAAGTGCCGAAGAGACTTGGTAATGCACATGTAAGATCTTATGCGAGATATCCTCCATCCATGATGCCCTCGATTGCAGAGACAATTGGGGAGGAAACTCTCGCTATAAAAGATGGTGAAAGGAAGAAGAAATGTACGCATACACTTTACAATTTACTTCCAATCGTCACTTTTTTTTGCATTGATATATGACTTGAACATTGGAGTGCCTTCAGCCACCACAACTGTGATCCCTGGCTGAATTGCTGCTGATTTTTGCAGACTCGAAATCAACTAGAAAAGATTTGAACACATTACATATTATCCAACAAATCCAAAATGCTATATGTTTTCCATTTAATGAAATGTGTTTCACATGGTCCACATGAAGTCGCATAGACACAATACAAAATACAAATTTTACATGTTTGATGTACTGGTGCAGGAATCTTCTTTCCTTGAAGGAGAAGTCAAGAAAGGTTTGGGTGGAATTTGCAAGGCGTCAAGGCTCCCTCTTAACATATCCAACACTTTACTCATTGGCGGGCGGTCAAGAGGATCCATCTGTATGCACCACAAACCTACCAAAACCATCTTTTGCGCAATTTCTCGGTCCTCCACAGTTGTGATTCCATGTAGTCCTAGATCCTCATTCAAATCTAGACGCTTATATATCCAATGAGGAAAGTATATTTCACTGATATTAGTCACCCTTACGTCGATGTTCTTTCTCCCTCCAACCATTTCAAGAATCATCATTCCATAGCTATATACATCTGCCTTGTGAGAAACTCCTCCGAAATTTCTAGAGAACAATTCAGGTGCGATATAGCCTGGAGTCCCTCTAGCACCTGTCATCGATACTAGACTCTCCCTCACATTGTATAACTTAGAGAGACCAAAATCAGCTATCTTTGGAGCAAAGTCCTCATCCAAGAGGATGTTATGTGGTTTTATGTCAAAATGAAGAATTTGTTTGTTACAACCACGGTGCAAGTATTCTAATCCACGAGCAATCCCAATTGCTATTTTGTATAATTTCTCCCACCCAAACTGGAAATGTGGCTCCAATGAGATTTTGTTGTAAATGAATTTTTCGAGAGATCCATTGGGCATGAACTCATATATAAGGGCTCTTTTCGTGCCCTCAATACAGAAGCCTAGCAAAGTAACTATGTTAACATGGGAGGTCCTGGCAATAGCTGCAACTTCATTAATGAATTCATTACCATTACCTTTGGATTCACTCAAGACCTTCACGGCCACTGCTTTTCCGTCATGTAATTGTCCCTTGAAAACGCTTCCGTACCCTCCTTGGCCTATTTTGTGTTTGAATGAGTTCGTCATTTTCTTAACATCTTTATACTTGCATCGTTTCAACTCCAATAGCTCACAATCTTTTAAGAAAGCTTCAACCTTTTTGCACTTCTCTGCCTTTCTCCCCCACATGAAAATTAAAGTGTTTGGTTTTCTTCTTAAGCAACAAAATACAATAGCTGTTGTTGCCACTGTGAGGAGTGTTCCAGCCACTATGGCAGCTGTACACAATAGAAGAGATAGAAGTCAAATAAGATAAAGCTCTGTTGCAGTTATGATAATAGTGCTCTTTTGGTGATAATTTAATTTTGAGTGAGGTTAGGGAATCAGGTTTTGCAACCAGGATGATATGGCATTGTTAGAGGAGTTTTTTACAACATTGCGATACACATAAAATCTTTGGGGATTTCATCATGCTTTCGAAATCACGCCACGTCACCCTGATTACAAAACATGGTTGCAAAAACATTTTTGTGTTATTTTCTGTGGGATAGAATGAATTGGATCAATACATACCTATTATTATAACCTTCTTTGGCTTGTTCCCTGCAGCACAATCATCAAATCGTTCACAGTTAGTGGAAGCAGGTGCAAATCTTCCTACTGATTTCTATATCTTTTAGTTGAATAACAAATACTTGTGTTTAGAAGTTGTAAAGGTAAACACTGTTCTATAAACAGTTGCGTACAACTAAATCACAAAAAGATTATCTGTACACATGATAAGAGATTTTTAGTAAACAAGGATCCTGTAGCCATTAACATTCTCTGTCCTGATGGTTAACTTTTTTTTTTTTTTTCATTCACTTTATCTTTGTTCCAAACACATCCTTAGACTGACTGCCAAAAGCATTCCTCAATACCACCTCAACTGATTCTCCAGTCCTGCCACTCCTCTCTTGAATACCATATCTATTAACAAACTATTGAAGAACCAGAATCACCACACTACTGTTGGATCCTAAACTTGATCCATTATGGGAGCCCAAACCCAAACCAAATCAAATTGGAGTCCAAGTCCATAATCAAGGTCCAAGCCTTCTACCTAGAACCTTCTAGGGTTGGTAAGCATGGGAATCATTTGGTAATGGAGAATGAGGTGTATGGTAATGGAGAATGAGGTGTATGGGAATCATTTAGTTTATTTGTGTGGTGTAGAATTGTTCTTAAGTAGTATAAATACCCCTCCCCATTTTAGTTTAGGCATCAAGAAGAAAACAAGAGCTTCTAAGTGAGTGAAGAAGCAAACTCTAATAAGAGTGAGTTGTAGTATCTTGTTTGAGTGAGAGTACTCTTGTAATAGTTGTTTGAGTTTAAATAGAAATTGTTTTGTGTGAGTGTTTCATTTCCAACAAAGTGGTATCAGAGCTTGGTTGGAAAGTATACACTATTGCATATCAAATCGAAGGTCTCGACGAGAGGAATCCGACGCCGCCAGAATCTCCCCAATCTGAGTTCTGACGCGCTGCCGGAAGACTGCTGCTGCTACCTGCTGGGCCTGCTGAGTTGACTCACCGAGTTGAGCCCTTGACCGAGCCGTCCAAGCGAGTTGACTGAGCCGTCAAAAGTCATTGACCGTTGACCGAAAATTGAAAATTTTGACCAGGTCCCTCCAAAGTTTTTTCGGCGTTCCGGATTCATCCGTGCAATCAGATTTTGCAAATTCTCATTATATTGAGAGATATGGCAAATGGTATGGCACCATTCCAAGTTCCGACATTTAACAACAACAACTACGACAATTGGAGTATCAAAATGAAGGCACTTCTTGGATCACAAGATGTGTGGGATATCATAGAGAAAGGCTATAACGAGCCTGCGGATTGATGCTGGTTTTGCTGCTCTTACACCAGATCAAAAGACAACTTTGAAGGATTCAAGAAAGAGAGACAAGAAGGCTCTCTACCTCATCTATCAAGCATTGGATGATGATGGTTTTGAAAAGGTTTCGAGTGCAAGCTCTAGCAAGGAAGCGTGGGAGAAGCTGCAAACCTCTTACAAAGGATCCGAGCAAGTGAAGAAGGTTCGTCTCCAAACATTAAGAGGTGAATTCAAATTCTTACACATGAAAGTATCTGAGTCTATTTCAGATTATTTCTCAAGAGTAGTAGCTGTTTCTAATCAATTAAAAAGAAATGGTGAAAAGTTAGAAGATGTGAGAATAATAGAGAAGATACTCCGTTCGTTGGATCCCAAATTTGAGCACATCGTCGTGACCATTGAAGAAACTAAAGACTTGGAAGAAATGATGATCGAGCAACTCCAAGGATCATTGCAAGCATACGAAGAGAAGCATAAGAAGAAGCAAGGGTTTACTGAGCAACTCCTCAAGCTGCAACTCAAGGATATGCATGAAAGCCAAGATAGAAACCAACGTGGCCGAGGCAGAGGTAGAGGCCATGGACGAGGTGGAAGTCGCGGTCGTGGACGAGGCTGGAAATTACAACAACAACAATTCCAACAACAACTATGAGAAAGGAGAAGCTCAACACGAGGCCGTGGAAGAATCAATCCGAACTCAAGGTATGAAAAATCTCAAGTTCGATGTTATAATTGTCAAAAGTTTGGGCATTATGCTTCAGAATGTAGAGCTCCCAACAACAAAATTGAGGAGAAAGCCAACTACGTGGAGGAGAAAACAAATGGCAAAGAAACTCTTCTTCTAGCACGAAAGGAAACTGAAGATGGCCAAGCAAATTCCTGGTATCTTGACAGTGGTGCAAGCAATCACATGTGTGGAAGGAAAGACATGTTCGTGGAGCAAGACGAGTCAGTAAGCGGAAATGTTTCGTTTGGAGATGATTCCACAATAGCAGTGAAAGGGAGAGGTAACATCCTTATCCGTTTGAAAGATGGGAGACATCAGTTTATTTCCAATGTCTACTATGTGCCTAATATGAAAAGTAACATCTTGAGTTTAGGGCAACTGTTAGAGAAAGGTTATGATATTCATATGAAGGATTATAATCTTTCTATAAAAGATGATAAGAATAACTTCATTGCTAAAGTGCCGATGTCAAAGAATAGAATGTTCTTAATCAACATACAAAACGATGCTGCAAAGTGCCTGAAAGCTTGCTACAAAGATGCATCATGGCTCTGGCATCTTCGATTTGGGCATCTCAATTTTGGAGGTCTGGAGCTGCTATCTAAGAAGGAGATGGTGAAGGACTACCTCGCATCAACCATCCTGACCAGCTTTGTGAAGGGTGTCTAGCCGGGAAACAATTCAGGAAAAGTTTTCCAAAGGAGTCAGAGTCAAGAGCCAAGAAGCCACTCGAGCTCATCCATACCGATGTGTGTGGTCCGATCAAGCCAAGCTCTCTCGGTAACAGTAACTATTTTCTTCTCTTCATTGATGATTTTCAAGAAAAACATGGGTATATTTCTTGAAACAGAAGTCAGAAGTTTTCGAAGTCTTCAAGAAGTTCAAAGCTGCAGTGGAGAGAGAAAGCGGTAGAAAGATCAAAGCCATGAGATCTGACCGAGGTGGAGAATTTACTTCCAGGGAGTTTCAAGAGTTCTGTGAAGCAAATGGAATTCGTCGACCAATGACAGTTCCTAGATCCCCCCAGCAAAATGGCGTGGCAGAAAGAAAGAACAGAACAATCCTCGACATGGCACGAAGCATGCTCAAAAGTAAGAAACTACCCAAGGAGTTTTGGGCGGAAGCAGTAGCGTGTGCAGTCTACTTGTCAAACCGATCTCCAACAAGAAGTGTATGGGGAAAGACACCGCAAGAGGCATGGAGTGGAAGAAAGCCTGGCATTTCCCACCTGAGAACCTTTGGAAGTATAGCCCATGTTCATGTACCGGACGAAAGAAGAACGAAGCTTGATGATAAAAACGAGAGTTTTATCTTCATCGGCTATGATGCTAATTCGAAGGGCTACAAGCTGTACAATCCAGACAATAAGAAGATTGTGATTAGTCGAGATGTGGTCTTCAACGAAGAAGGAGAATGGGTTTTTAACTCTCATGCAGGAGACTTCAATTTCTTTCCTTAATTTGAAGAAGATGAGCAGACAATGAGGGAGCAACTAGGTGAATCTCAACAAGAGCTTGCAACTCCACCCACTTCACCAACATCAACCACTCAAGGAGACTCATCACCTTCGTCATCGTCAAGTGGGAGTCAAAGTGAAAGAGTTGTGCAACATACAAGAAGCCTTAGAGATCTCTATGAGGTAACTGAACGACAAGATAACCTTACATTATTTTGTCTGTTTGCCGATTGTGAACCAGTGAGCTTTCAAGAAGCAGTACGAGAGAAGAAGTGGAGAGATGCGATGGACGAGGAAATCAAGGCCATCGAGAAGAATGACACATGGGAACTCACCTCACTTCCCAAGGGACATAAGGCGATAGGTGTCAAATGGGTGTACAAAACAAAGCAAAACGCTAAAGGAGATATTGAAAGGCATAAGGCGAGGCTAGTTGCTAAAGGCTATAGTCAAAAGGCTGGAATTGACTATGATGAGGTATTTGCTCCTGTTGCTCGATTGGAGACTGTCAGACTAATCATTTCCTTGGCAGCTCAAAACAAGTGGAAGATACAGCAGATGGATGTAAAGTCTGCTTTCCTAAATGAAGTTCTTGAAGAGGAAGTCTACATTCAGCAACCATCAGGCTACGAAGTCAAAGGCCACAAAGACAAGGTGTTGAAGTTAAAGAAGGCTCTTTACGGGCTAAAACAAGCACCAAGGGCATGGAATAGCCGAATCGACAAGTACTTCCAAAAGAATGGCTTCAACAAATGTCCCTACGAGCACGCTCTATATATCAAGATCAAAGATGGAGATATTTTGATCGTGTGCCTCTACGTGGACGATTTGATCTTCACCGGAAGCAACCCAAGCATGTTCAATGAATTCAAGGAAGTGATGATGAAGGAATTCGAGATGACAGACATGGGGCTCATGGCGTACTACCTTGGCATTGAAGTTAAGCAACAAAAGGATGAATTTTCATTTCACAGGAAAGCTATGCAAAGGAGATCCTGAAGAAGTTCAAGATGGAGAACTGTAAGCCGATAAGCACACCGACAGAATACGGAATCAAGATGTCCAAACATGAAGAAGGCGAAAGTGTAGATCCAACATTCTTCAAAAGTTTGGTAGGAAGTCTACGCTATCTAACTTGCACGAGGCCCGATATTCTTCACGCAGTTGGATTGGTTAGTCCGCTACATGGAATCTCCAACAACTACCCATTTTAAAGCCGCAAAGAGAATTCTCGCTATCTGAAAGGTACAATGACTTTGGCTGTTCTATTCAGTTTCTAATGATTACAAGCTTGTTGGATATAGCGATAGTGATTGGGGTGGAGACATAGATAATCGAAGGAGCACTACTGGATTCGTATTTTTCATGGGAGATACTGCTTTCACATGGATGTCAAAGAAACAACCGATTGTCACATTGTCCACTGCGAAGCGGAATATGTTGCTGCTACCTCATGCGTTTGTCATGCAATTGGCTTAGAAATCTATTGAAGGAGATAGGTTGATACAAGAAGAGCCTACCAAGGTCTGTGTCGACAACAAGTCAGCCATTGCCTTTAGCAAAGAATCCAGTATTCCATGGATCGAAGCAAGCACATCGATATTCACTACCACTATATAAGGGAGTGTGTTGCAAGAAAGGATGTGGAAGTTGAATACGTGAAGTCACAAGATCAA